>CAUYPK010128682.1:0-10048 GCA_963574355.1 Loris lydekkerianus
TTCCATGGCATCACAGCTCACAGAAACCTCCAACTCTTGGGCTTAAGCAATTCTCTTGCCTCAGCCTCCCAAGGAGCTGGGACTACAGGCGCCTGCCACAATGCCCAGCTAATTTTTTGTTGTAGTTGTTTAGCTGGCCCGGGCTGGGTTCAAACTCTCCACCTTCGGTGTATGTGGCTGGTGCTGTAACCACTGTGCTATGGGTGCTGAGCCTCTATACCTCATTTTCAAAGCAAACACAGTGCATTTTCACCTTTTTTCAAGGCCATTTATTCATATAGTCAGTCAATATTTATTAAGGGTCCAGAATAATATAAATTCTCATTGCTTAGAGAGCTTTAGTCTAATATCAGCAAAGTTGTGTTGTTTATAAGTAAACGCAGTAAAATGTTACTAATGCCATCCATTCATTCAATAAATATTTATTGAGTGCTTGGCATTGTTCTGGGTTCTAGTAATACTTTACTCAATAAAATAGACAAAAGTCCCTGCCCTTGTGCAGCTCATACTCTAACTGGGGACACAGATAAACATGATAAATAAAGCAAGTACTATGGTTGGTTTGTTTCGAGACAGAGTCTTACTTTGTCACTTTGGTAGAGTGTTGTGGCATCATAGCTCACAGCAATTCTCTTGCCTCAGCCTCCAAGTAGCTGGGACTACAGGCACCCACCACACTGCCCAGCTATTTTTAAGAGACTGGGGTCTCACTCTTGCTCAGGCTGGTCTTGAACCTGTGAGCTCAGGGCAGTCTACCCACCTTGGCCTCCCAGAGTGCTAGGATTACAGGCATGAGCCACTGTGCCCAGCCGGTTTGTTTGTTTTGAAACAGAGTCTCACTCTGTCACCCTGGATAGAGTGCCATAACATCGTAGCTCACAGCAACCTCAAACACCTGTGTTCAAGCAATCCTCTTGCCTCAGCCTCCTGAGTAGCAGGGTCTACAGGTGCCCACCACAATGCCCGGCTAATTTTTTCTGTTTTTAGTAGAGACAGGATCTCACTCTTGCTCAATCTGGTCTCCCAACTCCGGAGCTCAAGCAATCCTCTGGCCTTGACCTACCAGAGTGTTAGGATTATAGGCATGAGCCACTGCATCTGGCCCTCTTTTTTTTTTTTTCTTTGAGAGAGGGTCTGACTCTGTCCCCTAAACTAGAGTGCCATGGCGTCATAGCTCATAGCAACCTCAAACTCCTGCCTCAGCCTCCTGAGTAGCTGGGACTATAGGCACCCACCACCATACCTGGCTAGTTTTTCTATTTTTAGTAGAGATGGGGTCTCACTCTTGCTGAGGCTGGTTTCAAACTACTGAGCTCAAGTGATCCACCTGCCTTGGCCTCCTAGAGAGCTATGATTACAAGCATGAGCCTCTGCACCCAGCCTGTACTATGGTTAATAATAAACATGCTGGAAAAATGAGACCAAGTAAGAGAACATGGGAGTGCCAAGGTAGAGATGGGGTATACGACACTGTAGGTTGAAATGAGATAATCAGGGAAGGCCTCACTGAGAAAGTGTCATTTGAGCAATGGCTGAAAGAGAGAATAAGAGCCAGATAATATCTGAAGGGAGAACATTCTAGATGGAAGGAATGGCCAGTGCAAAGTGCATGAGGTGGAAGTGTCCCTAGAAGAGCGTATTGGCTGATGTGGCTAGAGTAGCATGAGTGAGGGGACGGTGTGGTAGGAGATGAGATAAGAGAGGTAATGGGGAGGGAAGGACATTTGGGGCCTTATAGGCTACTAGAGAGACTTTGGCTTTTACTCTGAGTGGAAAACAAGATTAACTGTGGTGGGCGCCTATAGTCCCAGCTACTCAGGAGGCCAAGGCAAGAGGATCACATGAGCCCAAGAGTGTGAGGTTGCTGTGAGCGATGACACCAGGCTACTTAACCAGGGTGACAGAGTGAGACTGTCTCTAAAAGAGTCTGGAGCACCATAGCCTGTGCCTGTAATCCCAGCACTTTGGAGGCAGAGGCAGGAGGACCACTTGATGCAGGAGTTCAAGACTTGCCTGAACAACATAGGAAGATCATCTCTACAAAATCATTAAAAATTAACTTGTGGTGGTTCATCATTATAGTCCTAGATACTTGGAAGACTGAGGCAGGAGGATACAGTTCAAGGCTGCAGTGAGTTATGATTGTACCATTGTACTCCAGCCTGGGTGACAGAGCAAAACCCTGTCTCAAAAAAATAATAAATACTTAGCACTCTGGGAGGCTGAGGTGGGTGGACCGCCTGAGCTCACAAGTTTGAGACCAGCCTGAGCCAGAGGGAAACCTCATCTCTCAAAATAGCTGGGCATTGTGGCGGGCGCCTGTAGTCCAAGCTACTTGGCAGGCTGAGGCAAGAGAATCACTTCAACCCAAGAGTTTGAGGTTGCTGTGAGCTATGACACCATAGCACTATACCAAGGGCAGCAAAGTGAGACTCTGTCTCAAAAAATAATAATAATAATAATTTTAAAAATAATAAATAAATATTAAAATAATGACTCCAAGGATTATTATGAAGGCCAAATTGAATGTGATAATATAATGAAATAATTCAAAAAATAATAGGTATGGCGGCACCTGTGGCTCAAGGGAGTAGGCCACTGGCCCCATATACCAGAGGTGGCGGGTTCAAACCCAGCCCCAGCCAAAAACTACAAAAAAATAGGTATTAGTTATCATAGTATGCTGGCCTCCAGCATATATCCTGTCCCTGAATTAAGTTTTTCAGCTTTATTAACACGCTTTGTTTTAACCCTTTTAGCTAATTTTTTTTTTTTTTTTTTGTTAGAGACAGAGTCTCACTCTGTCACCCTCAGTACAGTGCCCTGGCATCACAGCTCACAGCAACCTCCAGCTCTGGGGCTTAAGAGATTCTTTTGCCTCAGCCTCCTGAGTAGCTGAGACTATATAGGTGCCTGGCTATTTTTTGTTGCAGTTTGGCCAGGGCTGGGTTTGAACCCACCACCCTCCATATATGGGGCCAGCGCCATACTCACTGAGCCACAGGCGCTGCCCAACCCTTTTAGATATTTCATTTTTTCCAGATATTTTGTGCACTGTGACTCCATTAGCCTAAGTCCTAAGAGAACTTAAAAGCAGGTTCTGGAGTTGTTTTATTTTTATTTATTTTTTAAATTAATTTATTTATTTGTTTATTTTTTTGAGACAGAGTCTCTCTTTGCCACACTTGGTAGAGTACCATGGCATGATAGCTCACAGCAATCTCAAATTCTTGGGCTCAAGTGATTCTCTTACCTCAATCTCCCAAGTAGCTTGGACTACAGGCGCCTGCCACAACGCCTGGCTATTTTTTGCGATGGGGGCTCGCTCTTGCTCAGGGTGGTCTTGAACTCCTGAGCTCAGTCTGCCTGCCTCAGCCTCCCAGAATGCTAGGATTACAGGCATGAACCACTGCGCCAGGCCCTTTTTTTGTTTGTTTGTTTGGTTTTTTGTAGAGACAGTCTTCACCTAGAATTATAGGCATGAACCACTGCACCCTGCCCTTTTTTTGTTTGTTTGTTTGTAGAGACAGAGTCTTACCTTACCGCCCTCAGTAGAGTGCCCTGGCAGTCACACAGCTTACAGCTTACAACCTCCAACTCCTGGGTCTGTCTCAGACTCCTAAGCAGCCGGGACCACGTGCGCCTGCCACAATGCCCGGCCACTGGCCCTTTTTTAAAATTTTTGTTTTCTGAGATAAAATTTACCATCTTAAAGCATCTGCTGGTTTTTAGTATATTTACAGTGTTGCCACTGTCTAATTCCAGAACATTTGCATCACCAAAAAATAACCCCATACTCATTAAACAGTCATCCTTGTTCCCCTTCTTCCCAACCTCTGGCAAACATGGATCTATCTGTACGGATTTACTTATTTTATTTGTTATTGTTATTTATTTTTTTTAATTTAATTTAATTTAATTTTTTTTTTTTTTTTTTGAGACAGAGCCTCAAGCTGTCGCCCTGGGTACAGTGCTGTGGCATCACAGCTCACAGCAACCTCCAACTCCTGGGCTCAAGCGATTCTCCTGTTTCCACCTCCCACCTGGGACTATAGGTGCCTGCCACAATGCCCAGCTATTTTTTGGTTGCAGCCTTCACTGTTGTTTGGCGGGCCCAGGCTGGATTTGAACCCGCCAACTCAGGTGTATGTGGCTGGTGCCTTAGCCGCTTGAGCCACAGGCACCGAGCCATAAATAATTTTTTTGAGAGAGACAGAGAGTCTCATTATGTCGCTCACGGTAGAGTGCCCTGGCATAACAGCTCACAGCAACCTCAAACTCTTGGGCTTAAGCGATTCTCCTGCCTTAGACTCCCAAGTAGCTTGGACTACAGGTACCCACCACCACACCCGCCTATTTTTGTTGTTGTTGTAGTTGTTGTTATTTAGCAGGTCTGGGCCAGGTTTGAACCCACCAGCTCCAGTGTATGTGACTGGCGCCCTAATCGCTGAGCTCCAAGCTCCAAGCCTTTTATTTGTTTTTAGATTTGTTTATTTTAGATAGCTCATGTATATGAAATCATAAAACATGTGACCTTGGCTCGGCGCCTGTGGCTCAAGTGGCTAAGGGGCCAGCCACATACACCTGAGCTGGCAGGTTCGAATCCAGCCTGGGCCTGCCAAACAATGATGGCTGCAACCAAAAAATAGCTGGGCATTGTGGCAGGTGCCTGTAGTCTCAGCTACTTGGGAGAGGCAGGAGAATCTGCTTGAGCCCAGGAGTTGGAGGTTGCTGTGAGCTGTGATGCTATAGCACTCTACCCAGGGCGACAGTGTGAGGCTCTGTCTCAAAAAAAAAAAAAAAAAACATGGCGGCATCTGTGGCTCAAAGGGATAAGGCGTCAGCCCCATATGCCGGAGGTGGCAGGTTCAGACCCAGCCCTGGCCAAAAAAAAAAAAACAAATATGCGACCTTTTCTTAAGTGTGTCTTATTTCACTTAGCATATATTTTTAGGGTTTATCCATGTTGTGGCATGTTATCAGCACTTCATTCTTTTTATGGCTGAATAATATCCCACTTTACGAATATACTACATTTTGTTCATTTATCAGCTGATGGACATTTCATCGTTCCCAGTTTTCAAGGGTGGTGGGTTCAAACCCAGCCCAGGCCAAACTGCAATAACAACAACAACAAAAAAAAATAGCTGGGTGTTGTGGTGGGTGCCTGTAGTCCCAGCTACTCGGGAGGCTGAGGCATGAGAATCATCTGAGCCAGGAGCTGGAGGTTGCTGTGAGCTGTGATGCCACAGCACTGTACTGAGGGCGACAAAGTGAGACTCTGTCTCTAAAAAAAAAAAAATAGCCGGGCATTGTGGTGGGCACTTGTAGTCCCAGCTACTCGGGAGGCTAAGGCAAGAGAATCATCTGAGCCCAGGAGCTGGAGGTTGCTGTGAGCTGTGACGCTACGGCACTCTACCGAGGGTGACAGAGTTAAACTCTCAAATAAATAAATAAATATTAATAATAGCCATCTTAGTGGGTGTGAAGTAGTATTTCTTTGTTGTTATAATTTCCCTGATGACTAATAATGTTAAGCATTTTATCATGTGCTTGTTGGCCATTTGTATATATTGCTTTTTTTTTTTTTTTTTTTTGAGAAAGAGTCTCTCTCTGTTGCCCCAGGTAGGGTGGAGTACCCTGGCATCAGCCTAGTTCACAGCAACCTCAAACTCCGGAGTTCAAGTGATCCTCTTGTCTCAGCCTCCCAAATAGTTGGGATTATGGGCACCTGCCACAGCACCCAGCTAGTTTTTCTATTTTTAGTAGAGATAGGGATCTCACTCTTGTTTAGGCTGGTCTTGAACTCCTGAGTTCCAGGGCTTCTCCCACTTTGGCCTCCTCAGAGTGCTGGGATTACAGGTGTGAGCCACTGCACCTGACGCATTCGTATATATTCTTTGGAGAAAAGTTTATTGAAGTCCTTTGCCCAATTCTTTTCTTTTTTTGAGACAGAATCTCATTATGTCACCCTCGGTAGAGTGCTACGGTGTCACAGCTCATAGCAACCTCCAACTCTTGGGCTCAAGAGATTCTCTTGCTTCAGCCTCCCAAGTAGCTGGGACTACAGGTGCCTGCCACGACACCCAGCTATTTTTGTTGCAGTTGTCATTGTTGCTTAGGCTGGCCCAGGCTGGGTTTGAACCCGCCAGCCTAGGTGCATGTAGCCAGCACTGTAACCATTGTGCTCCAGGCACCAAGCCCTTTCCTTTTTTTTTTTGAGATAGAGTCTCACTATGTCACCCTTGGTAGAGTGCTGTAGCATCACAGCTCACGGCAACCTCAAAATCTTGGGCTTAAGTGATTCTCTTGCCTCAGCCTCCCAAGTAGCTTGGACTACAGGCACCTGCCACAATGCCTGGCTATTTTTTGGTTGCAGTTGTCATTGTTGTTTAGCAGGCCCAGGCTGGATTCGAACCTGCCAGTCTCGGTGCATGTGTCCTGCACCATAACCACTGTGCTATGGGCGCTGAGCCCAGGCACCATTTCTTGAAAAGACTGTTCTTTCCCCACTGAATGGCGCTGACATCCTTGTTTGGTCAGTACACCATAGTTTATTTCTGTACTCTCAATTCCATTTCTTTGATCAATATGTTGATCCTTATGCCACCATCACACTATTTTGATTACTATAGCTTCACAGTAGGTTTTTTTCAACATTTTAAATTAAATATTGAATAAATACAAAATAATATTTATAATATACATGTAAGTTATAGTGAATACTTAACCATCTGGGTGTGGTGGCCTATACCTGTAATTCCAGCACTTTGAGAGGCCAAAGTTGGAAAATTGCTTGAGCCCAGAAGTTCAATGTTGCTATGATCATGTCACTTCACTCCAGCCTGGGAAACAGAACAAGACCCTGTCTCAAAGGTGATGGGCAAGGGGATGATGGAAGACACCTGTTCTTCTATCATTTTAAGAAATGTACAGATAGGCTCAGAGCCTGTAACTCAGCGGCTAGGGCACCAGACGTATACACCAGGGCTGGAGGGTTTGAACCCAGCCTGGAGCCTCCCAAACAACGACAACTACAACAAAAAAATAGCTGGGTGTTGTCATGGGTGCCTGTAGTCCCAGCTACTAGGAAGGCTGAGGCAAGAGAATCATTTGAGCCCAAGAGTTTGAGGTTGCTGTGAGTCGTGATGCTACGGCACTCTACCGAGTGCGACATAGTGAGGCTCTGTCTCTAAACAACATACAGATATACTGAAATCACCTGTACAAGCCTCTGCAAATGACATCTTCCATTTTTTCCTTTACTAGAGGTAGTGACTAACCTTGCCAATTTTTGACATTATCAAAAATTTCTTTTTCTAGTCTTATGAGTGTCAAATAGTATCATATTGTGATACAGTTAGTGATACTGTGATATTGTCAGTGAGGTACCCATGGAGTATGTTTATTAGCCATTCCAATTTTTTTTTGTTAAGTTCTGTTCAAATCCTCTTTTACTTTTTTGAACCATTGAGGTTAATTGTTACAACATAATTTTTTTTTTTTATGTCACTCTCAGTAGAGTGCCGTAGTGTCACTGCTCACAGCAACCTCCAACTCTTGGGCTCAAGTGATTCCCTTGCCTCAGCCTCCCAAGTAGCTGGGACTACAGGCACCTGCCACAGTGCCCAGGTATTTTTTTGTTGCAGTTGTCATTGTTTTATAGTAGGCCCACAGCCAGGTTTGAACCCACCAGCTTTGGTATATGGGGTTGGGGCCCTACCCACTGAGCTATAGGCGCTGCCCAATGTTTTTTCTTTCTTTTTTTTTTTTTTTTGAGGCAGTCTCACTTTGTAGCCCTCGGTAGAGTGCTGTGGTGTCATAGCTCATAGCAACCTCAAACTCTTGGGGTCAAGCGATTCTCTTGCCTCAGCTTCCCAAGTAGCTGGGACTACAGGCGCCTGCCACAACACCCAGCTATTTTTTTTTTAGAGACAAGTTCTCGCTCTTGCTCAGGCCCGTCTCACACCTGTGAGCTCAGGCAATCCACCTGCGTTGGACTCCAAGATTGCTAGGATTACAAGCACGAGCCACAGCACCCAGCCTTTCTTTTCTTTTCTTTTTTTTTGAAACAGAGTCTCACTCTATTGCCCTGGGTAGAGTGCCGTGGTATCATCACAGCACACAGTAACCTCAGTCTCTTGGGCTCAAGTGATCCTCTTGCCTCAGCCTCCTGAGTAGCTGGGACTACGGGTGCCCACTATAATGCCCAGCTAGTTATTCTATTTTTAGTAGATGCTCAGGCTGGTCTCAAAGCCAAGCAATCCACCATACTTGGCCTTCCTGAATGCTAGGAATACAGGTGTTAGCTACCATGCATGGCCTATTATTTTTGTTTTGAGACAGAGTCTCACTCTATCCACCTGGGTAGAATGCTATGGTATCATAGTTCACAGGAACCTCAAATTCCTGGGCTTAAATGATTCTATTGCCTTAGCTTCCCAAGTAGCTGGGAATACAGGCCTGTGCCACCACACCTGGCTACTTTTTCTATTTTTAGTAGAGACAGGGTCTTACTCTTGCTTAGGCTGGAACAACATAATTATTAACACCAGTGAACTTAACCCTTGAATTAACCCTGCTCAAATTTTTTGTGTAGTAAGTTTCAAAGTCAGGAAGAGTAAGAGTTCTCTAGTTTTATTGTTCTTTTTCAAGATTGTTTTGGCTATTCACGGTCTTCTGTAATTCTATATTAACTTTAGGATCAGCCTGTTGGGGGCCTGAGTTTTTAACTGGCTCTGTCATCAGGGACAAGAAAGCTGTCTTTTGTTCCTCCCAGTATGGTTTTGCAAGTATAGGGTTCTGTACCCAAGTGTGACCTGAGAAGCCAAGTTGACAATTATATAGTCAATGTGCTGCTGGCCTCAGTCAATGAAAGACCACATATGTGACAGTGATATATGACAGTGGTGCCATAAGCTTACAACACTGTATTTTTACTATACCTTTTCTATGTTTGGATACACAAATACTTACCATTGTGTTACAGTTGCCTATGGTATTCAGCATAGTACATGTTGAACAAGTTTGTAGCCTAGGACCAATAGGGGTATTTGTATGTATCATGTAGCTTATGGGTGTATGTAGTAGGCTATAACATTTAGGTTTGTGTGAGTACATTCTAGGATGTTCTCACAATGACAAAATTAAGTAACACATTTCTTTTTTTTTTTTTTTTTTGAGACAGAGTCTCACTTTGTCACTCTCACTAGGGTGCTATGGCATCATAGCTCACAGCAACCTCAAACTCTTGGCGTCAAGTGATTCTCTTGCCTCAGCCTCCCAAGTAGCTAGTAGCTAGGACTACAGGTGCCCACCACAATTCCCGGCTTACTAACACATTTCTCAGAACGTATCCTCATCATTAAGTGATACATGACTGTATTTTGGTTTTTTGCTCCTCTAGGTGAACAACTTTGTGATATTTGAAGGCTTCTTCGCCCATCAACATCGTAAGTTTTCTTACCTTGCACAGTGGTCATATAGTTGAGGTGAGGGGAAGGAAAGAGGTAGACTTCAGTCCCATTGGCCCCCTCACTGAGGGGTACCACCGCTTCCTTCCTCACAGGACCCCCTGTTCCCTCTCTGAGGGCATCTCGACACTCTCATGCTGCTGCAGTTGATCCCACGCCCGCTGGTAAAGCCTGCCTTGAAGGGGTGGAACTATAGTGCAGTGCTGGCTAGTTACTGTAGGCCACAGGAGGACAGTGCTGCCAGTGAATTTTGGAAAATTCTAAAGCAACCCAAGTCTTCTGCAGGTGTACTTGTTTGGCTTTGCCCTCATCGGAGCTCAGTGCATTTTATACATGTCAAGACTTTTAGGGGCAACGCTGTGGCTCAAAGGAGTAGGGCCCTGGCCCCATATGCCGGAGGTGGTGGGTTCAAGCCCAGCCCTGGCCAAAAACTGAAAAAAAAAAAAAAAAAAAAAAAAATAGTTTTGAAGAGATGAAGTGAAACCAAAAAGGGTAGCAGTTTTCATTTGTATTGAAAAATGTGAAAATAAAATTGTTAACTGTTAAAAAAAGAATAAATAAATAAAAGTATTATA
>CAUYPK010128683.1:0-58512 GCA_963574355.1 Loris lydekkerianus
TTATAAGTCAGCTTGATATTCAATAAAGGTGAGACTTGATCAGACTCCTGTCTTGTCTCCATCCTTCTCGTCTCCTTGCCTCTTCCCATTCTCGCCCCCTCCCCCAGGTATACCGGTTCGACTGACCTGCGGGTCGGGTCAGAGCAGCACTGGGAGCTGCAATCTTGGTGGGTTCCCATACCTCAGAGGATAGTCAGGTTGTTTTTAGTTTTGTTCTCTCTCTCTCTCTCTTTTTTTTTTTAAAAAGAGTTAAGGCGTGGTGCCTGTAGCACAGTGGTTACAGCACCAGCCACATACACCAAGGCTGGTGGGTTCGAATCTGGCCTGGGCCAGCTAAATAACGACAACTGCAATAAAAAATAGCTGGGTATTGTGGCGGGCACCTGTAGTCCCAGCTATGTGGGAGGCTGAGGCAAGAGAATTACTTAAGCCCAAGCTGTGAGCTGTGATGCCATGGCACTCTACCGAGGGCAACCTAGTGTGACTCTGTCTCAAAAAAAAAAAAAAAAAAAAAAGTACCAAATACATTAAAATGGTTTTTTTTTTAAGTTAGAAACTACTCCCCCAAATTCCATCCCCAAACTTCATAGTTTGTGTTTCCATTTTATTCTAATTTTTTCCTTATTGACACTGCATTTTGTATCCTGTTTTCATACTACTGCCTCACCTCCTCATCTTTTTTTAGCAGCTCTACAATATCCCCTCTGATTAATTACTTATGTAGCCCAGTAGGTGGAACCAAGACCAGACACACTGATGGGTTGGACAGCTCCTCTGAGGCAGGGTCTCATTTTCTGCTAACATGGCTTCAGGATGAGGAGTCTCTCTTCTGTGAACGAACATTGTAGACATTCCTCTGTCACACTGGTGACAGGTTGGTGAATATTTTGGTTTACATTTGAATACATTCTAAGGAGCAAGATTCTCAGCCTGACCCTTTGGTGAGCCCAGACTGTGGGCTCTGAACATGGTCTCTCCTCCAGTTCTGGTCAGCTCAGTGACCTTTTTTTTTTTCTCAACAAGAATCAGTCAAGAGTATTTCTCTCTTTCTTCCATGCTTTGATCCAAAATCCTCTCTATATGGCTTTTTGTAATGTATATCTTGCTTGCATGAAGAGGAATATTTAAAGTGATAGCTATTCCAATTCGCACTGACTTGATATTTACAAATTATATGAACATATTAAATTGTGTCCCCAAAATACATATGTATGTCTGTTATGTATTGCTAAAATAATTTTTAAAAATAAGAAATATGCTTGAAGAGCTGAAAAGAAACACTGGAAACTGGAAATGCAAATAAACAATTCAATAAAATAACAACTAATTTTAAGAACAACAACAACAAAAAAAATGTATATCTTGCTTGACCACGGCAGCAAGAAGTAGGTTTTGTCAACGTTCATCCAGTACCCTTTTGGTTACTTTGGGTTCTAGATATTCTGATTATTATTTTTAAAGACAGAGTCTCGTCCTGTTGCCCAGGCTGGAGTGAAGTGTCTATTCACAGGTGCGATCAGAGTGCACTGCGGCCTCAAACTCGTGGCCTCAAGGGATCCTCCCACCTTAACTACCCAGTCGCTGGGACTCCAGGCACATGTCGCTACTTCTGATTCTAGATATTCTGATTTTGGAATAAGTCTGCCTCATTCAAACCTCTGGACTAAGAAAGGTTTCCAGAGGCTGACAGATGCCCAAAGGTATAGTATCTCAAATCCTCTACTGCTAATAGGATAGTGCCCATTCTAGCCTCAACTCATTCATCCATTTGTTCAGTCAGTGTTGATTCTAAGCTTGGAACCGGGCTAGGACTGGGAATACAGAGACAAGCAGGGCAGAGACTCTGTCCTCCAGGAGCTCTGAGTTTAGCAGTTCTTCCCATTAGCTAGCTCTGTGACTGGAGGAGGCCCTCACCTCTCTCCGGGACTCAGTTTCCTCATCTTTAATAAAGAGGCTGTGCAGGAGCCTCTTAAGTCTGATTATAAGGTTCTAAAAGTCTGCATTCATACTCTGGTTTCTCTTTAGATCATATAAATATCTTTGCCTTTACCAATGCTTCATCTCACGCCTTTCGACTCTCCAGTGCATGGTTGTTATTTAGATCTTTTGGAGAGTAGAGTGGCAGATATAGTCCCTTTGCCACATTTCTGTCTCAGGACTGTGAGAGCGGAGTGATGCTTGGGGACCCCTGTCATTACCCCACAGCTGCAGACAGCTGGCAATTGGTGCTTGTCCAGTGGAGTCACAACCAGGCCTGACTGTCCACAGCGGCCCACACCTGCACCTGAGCCAGGCTCCCTCCCCATAGCTCCTTCGGGGCAGTGTGCCCTCTGCTGGCTGGAGGCTCAGAATTCTGTCTGTCATATGAGCTCATGAGTGATTTTTATCATATATACCTGGCAAGTGGCCCAGAATGTAAAACTTGTGGGATGTTTCTCTTTGGGGATCAATACTGTGTCAGAACCTAGGGTTCTTACTGGGTCTGAGTCCCTGCAGTTGCCATGCCTGTCCATGGCCTCTGTTTGCAATGGCCACTGCCAGCTGATTTTGAGAGATGTGGGAGCCCTATTAGCTCTCCTAATTTGTAGGATCAGTGGAACCTCTGATGGGTTTGACAGCTCCTCAGAGGCAGGGTCTCATTTTCTGCTAACGTGGCTTCAGGATGAGGAGTCTCTCTTCTGTGAACATTGTAGACATTCCTCTGTCACATCCTTGTCCCCCTGAACCAAAGTGATGCTTTTCCATGTCTGACTCCCTAAAGCTGGTTAGGCACTGTTTGATGGTACAGAATGTGTCTTTGTGATGTTTAAGTCCTCATAGTAGTCTTTTTAAGTGACAAATAAACCTCAGGGACACCGAAAACTTTGTTGGGAATGGTGTCTGCTTTGTGCCTGTGATGTATTTTCTGGTCCCCATTTAGTGGCTCCCACATGCATCTGGCAGCAGTGGAACATAAGGAATGAGAATCTCCATGTGCAGTGGGATTCAAAAGACCAGGAAATGTCCCCAGGACTGAACTGAGGCAAAGCGAGGAACCTGGCCTGCATAGCCTATTCAGAAGGAAAACTCAAGGGCCTTTGAGGATCACCAGTTCCTTTCACAAACATCTAATGAACACTTCATAATCCGTAACAGACAGATGCAGAATGGAGCCAGGATGCCTTCCTGTAGACAATTCCTATCCACCAGAGATTTCAGGCTGTCTTTGAACAAGGCTACCTAAGCTAGCCATGTCCTTTGAACCTAACCCTGGAAATGAAAGTATCGGGTAGGTTTGGTAATAACATTGACTTTAGAATTAGAACCAAGTTTCCTGATTTCCTGAGCAGGGTCTGGTACACTGAGAACCCCATCCCTGGGGCATCTCCTATGCCAGGAGTGGGGAAGTGAAGGGGGCCTTCCCTTTCTCTTCTGGGAGACAAAGGAGAAAGGGGGTCTCCAAATGTGCCACTATAGCTTCGACAAAGACTTTGACCCAGAATATTATGTTGTCTCCTGGCATTTTCTGATGCTTTCCCTGGCTGACCCCATTGCCATGGAAACAGAAGGGGAAGATCATTTCTGACTCTGCTCAGCAATTCACCTCCTGGAAAGCAGTATAGAAAGCAAAGGGAGAGGGTTATCTCAGAAGGATTCACAAAATCCTTGTTTTTCAACTTTGAATCAGTATGATGTATCTCTATAACTTTATGTAGAAAGAAATACAAAAATCTTATAAAATTCCTGCTGCTTCCATTGAGCTATATTTATCAAAAAAGCATGCTCATGTTGGCTGTCAGTACAGCCTTACAGCTTCCTTTTCTGTACTTTTTTCTCTTCATTTAACATGATTATCTTTTTATTCTTTTCTTTTATTTTTTTTCTTTGAGACAGAATCTCACTCTGTGCCCTGGGTAGAGTGCCATGGTGTCATCATACTCACGGCAACCTCAAACTCTTGGGCTCAAACAATCCCCTTGCCGCAGCCCCCAGAGTAACAGAGATGACAGATATCCACCATAATGCTTGGTTAGTTTTTCTATTTTTAGTAGAGATGGGATCTTATCTGCCTTCCAGAGTGCTGGGATTACAGGCATAAGCCACTGCGCCTGGCTATAACATGAATATTTCACTTACGTTGTTTTGTATGAGCAGTCACATACTTGTGATCTTTTCAAGTTTTATTATGAAAATATTAAATAAATCATCATGTTTAAATGTAATGGGTAAAAATGCATGTAAGTGTTCAATAACGTGTCACGAAGAAAGACATTCCCTTTTGACCACACCTCCTAATAATGGTTTGTATTTTAGCAAGTCCCCTAGTTCTTGTCCGTGGACATTCAGGTATCAGTGGTGTTGCCTTGGTCACAGCAATCCCTTTTGGTCCCTGTATTTTATCCTGTTCCATTGAGGATGAGGTGTTCTGTGGCAGTTGATTTTCCCTGCACCTCCCCAGGACCAGGCTTGGCACTCACCTATGGGGCCAGCAGAGGAAGGTGCCCAGCAGAGGAAGGTGAAAATGCCATCTGGGTCAAGGTTGCAGGAAAATTTGCAAGGTTGGGCAGGTCTTGAATGGAGAGAAAGCAGGGAGAACCTTTGGGCCAAGAATAAAGGAGAGGCTGTAATGACCTGGGTGTGGCCCTCGACACACATGTGGCTGCTCTTGACTACAGGTCTCATGGCCTCTGGTCCTTTTTTGCCTTCTATTTGTGGATGCTTGGCCTGGATCATTCTTGAACCCTAGGCAGCCATCCTAGAGAGTGATGCTCTTGACAACCTACTGGTGTCAGATGTGCCTGTCCTTGGGGACAGCTGGTTAGACAGAGGAGAGAAAGCTTGAGACAGGGACTGAGGGTCACAGCTGCCCAGAGCCCTCACCAGCCAGAGCAGCAGTTCAGCTATGATGTCCAGATTTCTTTTCCCAAACAATATATGCCAGGGAATCTGAAAAATCAAGTTTTTTGAGGGGGTATTGTCCAATTCTGGAAGCAAAATTTCCTTCTTTGGGAGCAGAAACCAGAAATAGGTATGAGTGGATGTCAACACCATTTAAAGTTGAAGCGCCAGCCTCTCTTGCTTCCAGTAAAAGTACACTTGTATCTCTTTTTAATTTGTAGAACACTCACACGCTTTAATTCCGTCAACTCTGCAAAGTAAGGTAGTATTCCTTATTTTGAAGCTAAATAGGCACACTTAAGAATAAGACTTTAACTATAAATCCTATGTTCCTTTCAGTATATTTCCTTCCCTCCCCATAACCAGCTTTAAGAAGGACACTGATGAGTCAAATTAGGGCCTGTAGAGAGAGATCCTGAACCCTGTGCTAAGGAAGACAAGCATAGAAAGTCAGAAGATTAGCCTGTGGAAGGCATGAAAGTTATTAGAATCAAAATGGAGTTGCTTATATTAAAAACAAAAACAAAAAACACCCGACAAACAGCAGAAAAAAATATGAAGGGAGGGTTCTTAGGCATAAATGCTTAATCGCAAAAACTATCACAAAAGACTACAAAAGCCACAACCTTGCACACAAAAATACTTCTTTGAGGATATCAGTCCATCAACTGCCTGTCCCATCTCTGACTGGTGCCACCCTGGTAGCCGAGGATAATTATCTCAAAACAATCACATAATCCTCCTTTTTCCTTTAAAAACCTTTGTCTTGCTGGGCACGGTGGTTCAGGCCTATAATCCTAGCACTCTGGGAGGCTGAGACAGGTGGATTGCTTGAGCTCACAGGTTCAAGGCCAGCCTAAGCAAAAGCAAGGTCCCGGCCAGCCTAAGCAAAAGCAAGGTCCCGGCCAGCCTAAGCAAAAGCAAGGTCCCATATCTACTAAAAATAGAAAAACTGAGGCAAGAGGATCGCTCGAGTCCAAGAGTTGGAAGTTGCTGTGAGCTAGGACACCACAGCACTAGACCTAGGGCAACAACTTGAGACTCTGCCTCAAAAAAAGAAACAAACAAACAAACAACAACAACAAAAAAAGCCGAAAAAACAAAAAACCTTTGTCTTTCTGCTTGGCACCTATAGCTCAGAGGCTAGGGCGTCAGCCATATACACGGGAGCTAGCTGGTTCGAATCCAGCCTGGGCCTGCCAAATAAGGACAACTACAACCAAAAATAGCTGGGCATTGTGGTGGGTGCCTGTGGTCCCAGCTACTTGGGAGGCTGAGGCAAGAGAATTGCTTAAGCCCAAAAAGTTTGAGGTTGCTGTGAACTGCGATGCCATGGTACTCTACTAAAGGTGACATAATGAGACTCTGTCTCAAAAAAAATAAAAAAAAAAATAAATAAATAAATAAAACACCTCTGTCTTCTGAAACATGCCCATTGTTTTCTCTGGCACGTGTATTCCCATTATAATGTCCTATTTCTGAATAAATAGCATTTTCTTCTAGAGAGCCTCTCTGGTTATATAGGTTAACAAAGGGAAGACTTAGTGGGGACTTTATTACTCTCTTCAGTTATGTGGGAGAGAAATTGTTTTTTGGTGTCTCGGATGCAAAATTGATGAGCTGAAGATAAAGGAGGGCAAAAATGGGGAAACACAAAAAAACACATACAGCTTCTTGAAACTTAATTCCTTGGGTAAATAGTGAGTCTCCCATCATTGAAGGTATTCAAATAGAGGTTGGATGTTACAGAAGAGATTCAAACATTTGCCACAGGGTTGTTAGATGACTTTAAAGACACTTTTGACCCTGAAATTCTGTAAGGAATTCAAGATAGACACAAACTATGGGCAATGAGGACAGATGAGGAACCCTGTGAAGTCCTTTTAGCTCAAAACAATGGTCCATGAAGCATTTCACACCCATTGCTTTAGATCTAACATCATCCTACAATGGGCCCTTTTCCTTCCCCACTTGTAGGCTGCTTCTCAAACTGCCCGCAGCTGGACAAGACTCAGGTTTCCTCCTCTACTTTCCTCCCCAGAAAACTCCACTTCCTTGAGAATAAATAGAAATTCAACTTTGCCTCCCAGGACCACACCCTTGCAAGGAGTTAGCCTCACCAAGGGTTCTGGTGACCATGAACAACTAAAGGCAGCTGGTCCCACAGCTGATGCCAAATGCTAGACACCAAGGGCGCCACCCTAGCCAAAGATTCCATGGCTCTCAGGGATGGATGAGCAAAGACTTTATAGAAAAGTAATCAATAAAGTTGAAGCACTAAAGGCATGTTAGTTCCTGTAGTGTTTAAAGGGTGCTGGTTGGGGCTGAGGAAAGGCCAGGTACTCAGGGAGAGAAACAAGGGTGGTTTGGGGCCAAGGTAAATGCAGTCTAGACAAAACTGCTTCTCTAAACAGAATGTAGAGGCATGGACTTGAAGATTTATAAATCAAGATTGCAGAAAAGAAAGGATTTAAAAAAACTTTTTTAAAGAATCAGTTTTTTAATTTGGTAATGACATTGCTTCGTTTTGATACAAAGTCCTTTGCTCAGAATATTGGGATTCTCACTCCTCTTTATCAGAGTCTCAAGCTGTCACCCTGGGTAGAGTGTTGTGATGTCACAGCTCACAGCAACCTCAAACTCTTGGGCTTAAGCGATTCTCTTGCCTCAGCTTCCCAAGTAGCTGGGACTATAGGCACCCGCCACAATGCCTGGCTATTTTTTGGTTGTATTATAGTTGTCATTGTTGTTTTGGCGGGCCCAGGCTGGATTCAAACCCACCAGCTCCATTGTATGTGGTTGGCGCCCTAGCGCTTGAGCTACAGGCACCAAGCCTATATTTATTTATTTAGAGACAGCCTCACTCTGTCCCCTTGGTAGAGTGCGGTGGCATCACAGCTCACAGCAACCTCCAGCTCTTGGGCTTAGGCGATTCTCTTGCTTCAGCCTCCCAAGTAGCTGGGATTACAGGTGCCTGCCACAACCACCAGCTATTTTTTGTTGTTGTTGCAGTTTGGCTGGGTCTGGATTTGAATGCGCCACCCTCGGTATATGGGGCTGGCGCCCTACTTACTGAGCCACAGGTGCCAACCCGGTATTTATTTTTTGAGATAGTCTCATTGCCTTGGGTAGAGTACTATGGCATCACAGCTCATGGCAACCTCAAACTCTTGGGCTGCCTCAGCCTCCCAAGTAGCTGGGACTACAGGTGCCTTCTATAACACCTGGCTATTTTTTTGTAGCTTTTGTCATTGTTGTTCAGCAGGCATGGGCCAGGTTCGAACCCACTTGCCTTGGTGTATGCGGCCAGTGCCCTAACCACTGAACTACAGGCACTAAGCAAGAAAAGAAAGGAAATTAAATTAAACCTAGAAACAATGAGGAATCTGCTTCTCCTCTCTGGGTGTCATGTGGGGTAGCAATATTGGCCCAGTGCCAGGAGGGGAGGGGAGAAATTCTCAGTCAAAATGCTTTGGCTGCGCCTTCCAGAAGTTGACTGTCTGGGAGCTCCAAACCTATATTGTATAAATGTCTGCAGTTGTGAGCATCAGATGCTGAAAGAGCATTCATTATAAACTGAAAAGCTGTATCAATGTAAAGGGTTATTATTCATTCACCCAAAGTGGAGGGATGTCCTGCAGGACGGAGAGTTAAAACAATTGAAGCAATAATTTTATAAAGATGTGACAAATGGACTTTGCCAAATTTGCAATATACTCATGGAGAATATTAATATGAAGTTACAGGCAATATAATTCTAGAATGGGAGTTCACAACCACCTATGAGTGGTGGACTTGATCTCATAAAAATCAAGGCTCTTTTCAGAAAAGTACACAAAATACATATATATGGAATTACATATAATTTATTTATAAATATTATAGGGTACAAGTGTAATTTTGTTACATGCATAGACCGCATAGTGGTAAAGTTGGAAATTTTAGGGTATCCGTCACCCCAAAAATGTACATCTTACCCATTGTTTCTCATTGGCTGGGCACAGTGGCTCACGTCTACAATCCCAGCAGTTTGGGAGGCCGAGGCAGGTAGATTGTTTGAACTCAGAAGTTTGAGACCAGCTTGAGCAAGAGTATAATCCGGTTTCTAACCAAAAATAAACTAGCCAGGCATAGTGGTGCACGTCTGTAATCCCAGCTACTCAGGAGGCTGAGACAAGAGGACTGCTTGAGCCCAAGAATTTGAGGTTGCAGTGAGCATACTCTATCTAGGCTGACAGAGTGGAGAAAAAAAAGTAATTGTTCATCAACCACCCCTCCCACCCCCTCACCTGTCTCCGTTGTCTATCATTGCACTCTCTGCTCGTGCCTGTGTATAAAGGAGAACATGCACTATTTGCCTGTGTCTGACTTGTTTCATTTAAAATAATAGGCTCCAATTGCTTCAAAAGACATTTCATCCTTTTTTTTTTCATAGATGAATAGTTTTTAATTCTGTATGTATACCATATTTTCTTTATCCAGTCATTGACTGACATTTAGGTTGATTCTATATCTTTGCTATTGTGAATGGTGCTGAGATACACATATGGGTGCGTGTTATCTTTTTTTTTTTTTTTAGATGCAGGGTCTTGCTCTGTCACCCAGGGTGGAGCGCAGTGGCACAATCACAGCTCACTGTATCCTTGAACTCCTGAGCTTAAGTGATCCTCCTGCTCCAGCCTCCTGAGTACCTAGGACTATAGGTATGCACCACCACAACTAGCTAATTAAAAAAATTTTTTTTTCTTTTTTAGTGGTGGGTCCTGCTATGCTACTCAGGCTGCTCTCAAATTCTTGGCCTCAGCCTCTCAGATTGTTGGGATTATAGGCATGAACCACTGCACCTAGCATGAGTGCAGGTATCTTTTTAAAGATATTCCTTTTACTTTTGGTAGATATCCAGTAGTTGAATGGCTGAATGAAATGGTAGCTGTATTTTTTGTTCTTTGAGAAATCTCCATAGAAATTGTATAGCATTTTTTTTGCTCTGTTGCCCACTTCATTGCAGTGAAAGTCATCACAACTCACTGCAACCTCAAACTCCTGGGCTCATGCAATCCTCTTGTATCTGCCTCCTTAAGTGTTGGGTTTACAGGCATGAACCACTGTGCCCAGCCCCCTCTTCCACTTTGGATGACCTTTGTAATTACGTTGGGTCTACCCAAATAATCCACAATAATCTGTTTTAATGTCATTTTATAAGCACCCTTCATTCCCCTGTGGCATGTAACATAGGCAGGCTTTGGGATCCTGTGAATATGCTAAGTGTGACACTAACAAAAGCAGCAGAGTGAAGAGAGAGACCAAATCTTGATGACATTGGTGGAGTCTTTGGATTCAGCTGTGGTTAAACCAGAAACACCTGGATTCTTCAGTTATATGAGCTTTTTCCTCTTAAGTCAGCATGAGTTGGGTTCCTCAAACTTGCAACTAAGAGTCTTAATTGTTACATATGACAGCATGTTATATTTGATACTGAATACATTTAAACTATTTTTGTCTTATTTTAGTCAGTAATAATGAGTATAAGAAAAGCAAGAAACACATCAAATTTCAATTTCCAGCAATGGCAGACTATTTGGACTATCCTCCTGCTGAAGAAAACTGAAAACGTTGGACAAATATATATTTATTTTTTCTTAAAAGCATTAAATTGCTAATAAGATAGCGATTACTATTAGTAATTACTGATCCAAGATCAAAGAGAGGATAGAAATCTAGAGATGGGTTTAACAGCAGATTAGCCTCAATACCCAAGAGGGTGTTTTCCCTTCTTGAAAAGGTAGCTGAAAAACGGGCTATGCTTTTGGCAGCCTTGTACACATAAAGTTAGGGAGACAACAGCTGGAATACAGGCTCTCCAAGGTAAGCACAGTAAGCTGATCATGGAAGGCTGGTTGTTCCTTGGTGGAAGGTAAACGAGAAGCAATTTAGACCTTAACACAGGGTGCATCTTGGCTTTGAATCATCTGGGTGACTCAGAAAATCTCAAGCCTTGAAACTGAATTAAGGTGGTTTTGAATGTTCACTACCTCCAGTGAACAAAAGCCTTTTTAAAGGACACTAATGATTCATTCTAGGCCTCAAATTATTTCCTCATAGAAGTGAGAGGCATACCATCTAATGTAATCAAGCACCAGAGAGAAGAGAGCTGAGCGAAAATCAATAGAAACAGACCTACAGGCTGGGCATGGTGGCTCATGCCTATACACCTAGCACTCTGGGAGGCTGAGGCAGGTGGGTTGCTTGAACTCAGGAATTCTGAAACCAGTCTGAGCAAGAGTAAGATCTTGTCTCTATTAAAAATAGAAAAATTAGGCTCAGCGCCCGTGGCTCAAGCCGCTAAGGCACCAGCCACATACACCTGAGCTGGCAGGTTTGAATTCAGCCCGGGCCACCAAACAACAATGGCCACAACCAAAAAACAGCCGGGCGCTGTGGCGAGCGCTTGTAGTTCCAGCTACTTGGGAGGTGGAAGCAGGAGAATCGCTTGAATCCAGGAGTTGGAGGTTGCTGTGAGCTGTGACGCTACAGCACTCTACCCAGGGGGACAGCTTGAGGCTCTGTCTCAAAAAAAAAAAAAAAAAAAATTAGCTGGGCATGTTAACTGGGCCCAGATACTCAGAAGACGGAGGCAAAAGAATTGCTTGAGCCCAACAAGAGTTTGAGATTGCTGTGAGCTATTTATTTATTTAGAGACAGAGTCTTGGCCAGGTACTGTGACTCATGCCTGTAATCTTAGCATTTTGACAGCACTGTCTCAAAAAAAAAAAAAAAAAGGAGACGGAATCTCATTTTGTTGCCCTGGAAGAAGACTATCATCCTTGAATTAATGACACTCTGACAAGAGTATATCCACAAATATATTTGTGGATAGAGCAGTGCCTGTGGCTTAGTGAGTAGGACACTGGCCCATATACCTAGGGTGGAGGGTTCAAAACCTGGCCTTGGCCAAACTGCAACAAAAAAATAGCCAGGCGTTGTGGTGGGCACCTGTAGTCCCAGCTACTTGGGAGACTGAGGCAAGAGAACTGCCTAAGCCCAAAAGCCGGAGGTTGCTATGAGCTATAATGCCACAGTGCTCTACTGAGGGCAACAAAGTGAGACTCTGTCTCTAAAAAAAATATATTTTTATATATATATATTTATGGATAGACAAGCTTTATTTGAATGCCTGCATAAATATAAGTTTATGTCAAGCAAGAAGAGGTTTTCCAAAGGTTTAAAATTTATTAAATAGAACTTGGTTGTTCCCTCCAATTTGTATTTGAACTCAGCTGATTGTCAAATCATTATTACTAGTCTGCCCTCAGTAATCACTTTTACCATACATAGATCTCAAATCTTTGGGTGGTACTTCCCATTTCTCCGGAAATCTCTTAAATTGCTTACATCACGAGGGCAAGGTTTTTGTTTGCTCTTATGCTATTCCATCAGAGGCAAAACCATATCTCTCAATTCTCTTGTTTAAATTATGGGTATTTGAAAACAGTGTACAAAGGAAGAACTTAATGTTAGCATATAGAAAATACAGTATAATCTTTGCTGTTGCAGAAACTTAGTTTAAAATGTTTTCATTAAAAAAATTTTATTTTTATTATCGTTCTAAAAGAGGATATAAAATACCTGTAAAAACATTGAAAAATCTCCTTAAAACCCTAGACTGATAATCTATGACTTACAAATGAGAATGTTTGATTTTACATTTAGAATATACTTAGGCTTTCTCAATAATTTTAATAGAAATTTACTAGAAGAAATAAGAACATCAAACCTTAAAGATATTCTATTTAACCCAAATTTAAGCTTTTGAAAGCTATACATTTCTTGATAAGCACAGCTCACCAAGGAACTTGATGCTGCCATTAATGATGAGGCTGACCTGCAGGGCAGAGATGTATATGCTAGACCTGCTGGGCCCTTCCATACAACTGATCAAAGTGGTCTTCTCTTATTTTTTCCTTTATGTTCATAATAAAAGTACAAATGGTAAAAGATGTAAATTGCACAGAAGGATCTAAAATAACAAGTAAATTTTCTTTTCTCCCATAACATAGCAAATCTGGTATCATCAAAATCCTTAAATAGTAACATAAGTCAACCTTGGAGTCTCTTTATCTGAAAATAATTTCCAGCCCTCTGGAACTGTATTGATCATCTTATATATTACCTCTGTTACAGAGGAAAGTCACGCAGTCTTCTCCTTCTTAAAAAAAAAAAAAAAAAAAGAATTTAAAAAGATAGCCAAGCCCAGGCAGCATCTCAGACTCCATTTGGTCTAGTTGTGGCTCCAGAGAGAATCCCTTGCATCACCCCTGAAATGTAGGAAGCACATTTACTAACAAAGTATTTTCAAAAGTAAGAAAATATTCTTTTAATCAAAATGGAGAAGTTTAACTCTGTCAAAAATTTGGGTCATCTGTTATTACTTAATAGAAAAATATCTTTATCTAATATTGTACAAAAAGGCATGAGTGATATAGTCACAAGCAGTCAAGTTAAAGCTAGGTCAACCTTGAGTAGCGTGCTAGTCCCATATACTGAGAGTGGCAGGTTCTAACCCGGCCCCGGCCAAACTCCAATAAATAAATAGCCGGGCATTGTGGCAGGTGCCTGTAATCCTAGCTCTTGGCAGGTTGGGCAAGAAAATCATCTAAGCCCAAGAATTGGAGGTTGCTGTGAGCTGTGATGCTACAGCACTCTACTGAGGGCGATAAAGTGAGACTATGTCTCAAAAAAAAAAAAAAAAAAAAAAAAAAGCTAGGTCAACCTTTACTAGAGAACAAAGTAAAGGAAAAGTGGCAAGGGACCAAAGACGGAGAAAAGAAATTTTCAGAGAAATTCCAACTCCAATGAGGAGAAGCTGGTTGTTGTTTGTTTTTTTTTTTTGAGATAGAGTCTCACTATGTCACCCTCGGCAGAGTGCCATGGCGTCACAGTTCACAACAATTTCAGACTCTTGAGCTCAAGCGATTCTCTTGCTTCAGCCTCTGGAGTAGCTGGGACTACAGGCCCCTGCCTTATACCCTGCTGTTTTTTTGTTATAGTTGTCATTGTTGTTCAGCTGGCCTGGGCTGGGTTCGAACCTGCCAGCCTCGGTGTATGCGGCCAGTGCCATAACCACCGTGCTACGGGAGCCAAGACGAGAAGCTGGTTGTTTTTCCCCCCAAAGTGCACTCACTCCCTGAGTGAGCAGGAAAGACTTACAGAAATGCTGGCTTAGCTCAGCCAAGCCCTTCCTGAATGCCTCGGATCCTTCTTGCCAGTTGCACATCCTTTGGGAAAAGAGTAACTCGGCCAGCATGTAAGGTGAGAAGATAAGCATCTTCAAAGAGATGAACTAGAAATGCTTCTGCTGCCTGAAGACGGAAAAAAAAACACACAGGAAGGAGAATGGGCTAATTTTTCTTAGAGACCTGCTAACCCTAATCTCTGAGGGTTTAAAGGACTGTAGGAAAGACTGTTTAAAGAACAAGACTGAACTTGGCCTAAGAATTCTGCTACCACCACACAGAATCCAACCCCTCCTTGTTGCTCTTTCCAAAGAGGCCAGGTTCAGCATGTGACATTCCAGTGAGCCATGAAGAATTCAAGATTGCCTCCTTCCACACTCAGCCCTCACCCAATTATGCCTTGATCTCTTCTTACCTCTTGTAGGGCCAACAGGGCCTGGGCCTGCCAATTGAAGTCCACACCACGAGTGAATTTACTACATATTTCTCTTGTCTGTGAAGGAGTGGGGATGGAAGGAGAGAAACAGAAGAGATTCAGGAGAAGATGGGCCTTCTCCATGACCAATGATTCCTCATTTCCATTATTCCTTTCTGGTCCTTAATCTTAGGACCTACATAGGAGTAGGTGTTGACTCCTGGGGACGTAGGAATTGGCGTAGGAATCTCTTACTGGTGGTAGAGAGATGAGAAGGCAATCTCCCAGGGTAGGAAAAAGGATCAGAGGGTGCATAAAGGAAAGGGTTTCTATTTTTATAGTCAAATATAGTTTCAAAAGTAGGAAAAATTAATTCCACAAAGAATTATAGAGTGACCTTAGAGGTCTCATGTTTTCAGAAGATGAAGTCTCCTAGTAGGTTAGAGAAGTCCCTTAAACATTTAGGTAAGAGACAGCAGGGTCCCCAATGCCTGGGAAATTTAAAGGAGCGTGACATGGGAATTGGTGGCATGTGCCCTGGAGCTCACCAGGCGGCTGAAGGGGGTTTTCCTTAACAAGAGGTTTGTGCTCTTCTGAAGTTTTCGGATCTCCTTTAACCACAAAGGTCTCCTCTGACCACGTTGACGGGAGGAAGTGCCTGAGCAAAAGATTTGGGTCATAAAAGGGAAGTGAATAGAAAATGGGTAGTGCCTCCTAGCTTGACAGAGAGAGGCCAACTATCAAACCGCTAGTCTAGCGGTTAGACTATCTGCATAACTACACTCCACAAAGCAAGGATTTTTGTTTATTTTATTTACTGTTACCTTCAGCAACTCAAAATTAGTAGATAGGTGTTAAATAAATGAATGAATGATCCTTTAAGGTTTATTTTATTTTATTTATTTATTTTTGAGACAGAGTCTCATTTTGTCACCCTTGGTAGAATGCTGTGGCATCACAGCTCACAGCAACCTCCAACTCTTGGGCTTAAGCAATTCTCTTGCCTCAGCCTTCCAAGTAGCTGGGGCTATAGGTGCCTGCCACAACGCCTGGCTATTTTTTGGCTGTAGTTGTTGTTTAGGCCCAGGCTGGATTCAAACCTGTCAGCTCCAGTGTATGTGGCTGGCACCCTAGCTGCTGAGTTACAGGGGCAGAGCCTAATGTTTATTTTAAATGCTAATTCTTCTGTGAATTCTTTCCCAAATACTGATTCCTTTCAAAGAAATGGGTCCCCTCCCCCCTCTGGGCCCCATAGTACCTTGTGCATCTTATTTCTGTCCATCTAGACTGAAAACTCAGTTATTTTGTTTTTAAGGTTTTGGGGGTGTTGTTCCTTTGTTTTTATACAGCTAAAAGGAATCTAGAGATTATCCAGTATAATTCCCTTGTCTTGATTACCCTGAGGTCCAGAGAGGTGAAGAAAGGTGGATGGAGCACAGGAGTGGCCTAATTCAGTGCCAGGTCAGGCACTTGGGCTGTAGAATCAGAGACTTTGGATCAAATCCTGGTTCCCATAACAAAAAAGAAAAATAATCTTAAAAACATTCCCAAAGTAGAAATAAAAAAAGCCAAATTCTCTAAAGAGTAATTAAAAACATCTGATATGAAAAAAAATTCTAATCAACCCTTGTGTTGAAGAGAAAACTTAACTGGAATTTAAGTTGACTATTTAAAAATGAATAACAGGGCTGGGTGCTATGGCTCATGCCTGTAATCCTAGCACTCTGGGAGGCCGAGGTGGGTGGATTGCTTGAGTTCAAGACCAGCCTGAGCAAAAAATGAGCCCTGTCTCTACTAAAAATAGAAAAACTGAGGCAAGAGGATCGCTTGAGCCCGAGTTGGAGGTTGCTGTGAGCTATGATGCCACAACACCCTGCAGGGTGAGCTTGAGACTGTGTCTCAAAAAAAAAAAAAAAAAAAAGTCATCAGGTGAAAGATAAAGCAAGCTCATCAGACAAGGTCAGTAGGACTGCCAAGAAGTGTCAAGTGCCCTTAGAGATAAAACTTTTCAACTAACCAGGAGTATAAGGATGCTTCTATGATGGAGAGCAACAGCAAATATCACACTTAGTATTCCCACTAAAATTACAAACAGGAAAAAAATGGCCACAACGCTGCTCTTAAGTGAGTCTCAGGGCCTCATTAATAACATACAACAGGAAATAAAATGTGTAAAAATGAAAGATTCAAAAGTCATTATTTGCAGATGACATAATGCACATTCTACCTTAAAGTCCCAATTGAAAAAGGAGAATTCATGCTTGGTGCCTGTAGCTCAGCGGCTAAGGCGCCAGCCACATACACTGGAGCTGATGGGTTCGAACCCAGCCTGGGCCTGCCAACCAACAACGACAACTATAACCAAAAAATAGGCGCTGCCACAGCGCCTTGTAGTCCCAGCGACTTGAGAGGTTGAGGCAAGAGAAATGCTTAAGCTCAAGAGTTGGAGGATGCTGTGAGCTGTGATGCCATTGCACTCTACCCAGGGTGACATAGTGAGTCTCAGTCTCAAAAAAGAAAAGAAAGAAAGAAAAGAAAAAGGAGAATTCAGCAACTTGGTTGGATGCAA
This sequence comes from Loris lydekkerianus, assembly GCA_963574355.1. Classification (NCBI taxonomy): domain Eukaryota; kingdom Metazoa; phylum Chordata; class Mammalia; order Primates; family Lorisidae; genus Loris; species Loris lydekkerianus. The sequence continues at coordinate 17,096 of CAUYPK010128683.1, forward strand.
AGGTTAAATACTTAGGTCTTGGAAAAGAAAACAATCCCATCCACAACAGCAACATCTAAAAATTACCTACAATATGCTTTTTTCATCTTGCTGTTAGCTACATAGCAAGACACAAGACAAGCAGCAGTTGTCACCATGTACCATACAGGCACCTGCCACCTCCTGCCCTTGGGTCTCCCATCCACCAGCCTACAATCCAGACAGGAAGGACCTCAGATCCTGTCCCTTTCCAGGGACACACCTCTGGAAAAGAACAAGGTGAACAGTGACCACCGGGCCTTTGTCCAAGGCTCGATAAATCCACTGACTGAAGGAAAAAAAAACCCCTAAAGACACTGCTAAGAGTAGGTCTGTTGTAATCGTCACACAAACCAGGCAATACTTTTGGAATTTAAAAAAACACAAAACGGACATTTAAAAATCCTGTGTACAAGAACAAGTTATGTGACTTTGCCGGTCTGAGTCTGGGTTCTCATCTACTGTAAATGGGCACCAGATAAAGTTGAGATAACGCATGAAACAGTTTCACACGATGCCCAGTTAGTGGTAAGTGCTGGGTAAACTTTAGCACTGTGGTAACGGGAGGAAACGGTGCTGGGAGCCAGCTTGCCTGGGCCGGCGCTTCGCCCTTTCGGAACTGCCAGCTCCAGTCCTGCGCTGGGCTCGGAACCTGGCTGTGCCCCGAGCAGATGCCGCGGCAGAACCGCTTTGTCCCCTAGCAGAGGAGGGTCACGGGGTGGGGGCGGGCCGTGCTCTCGAGGCAGGCTCCCAGGAGGGGCGGAGGAGCTCGGGTCGCAGCGCTTACCTAGGGAAGGGGGCCGCCGCGAGGGGCCGGGGCTCGGGCTCGCGGTGCGTCTCCTCGGGACCTCGGGTTTGCGTCTCCGGCGCGGGCCCATGGCGGGCCGCGGAGGGTGCCGGCGACCAGCCCCACGGCTCTGAGTGCTCGGACTTCCAGGTCCAGGGGCGACAGACCGGCGTCTGGGGCAATCCCGAAGGGCACCGGCCCGCGAGCCGCGGAGGAGTCGGCTCCCGGCTAACTTCCGCGCCCCCTCGCGTTCAAATCGCGCGCTCTGCCTACTGCTCCGCCGGCATTTTTTAAATCCCGAATCCAGAGCCTCCCAGTGGCTGACTCTAGAACGCCTCTGGCGTAGAGCGACCGCCGGAAAAGCCAATGACAGCACGGGCCGGGAGACCAAAAGGCGGCGGTGATAGGAGGACAGCGGGATTTACAGTAGAATCAGCCAGTGGGCACTTGAAGAAGTAAAGGGGGCGGGAACTTCTCTTAACCTGTGCTTGTCGGAGAAGGTGCGGAACTTGCACCGGGGTTTCAGGTGCCCTCTGGCTTAAAAAGGAAAGACAAATTCTGAACGTGATGGTGCGTTTTTGTAGGACGTGTTTCTGTAGACAGATCATTTTCCTCAAATATTTAATGTTTTTCCCTGTCAACACTGAAGTAGCTTTTAAAGATGAGGAAAAAGACCCACAGGGAACGTGACAACCCCTTGTTGCCCCTGTGATCCTCCCTGGAACAACCCGCAAATATGACTCAGAAGCCGGGTTAACTTCATGAACTTTACTAACGCTTGGGGTCGTGGAGTGAGGATGAGGTACAGGAAGGGTCAGCCTCGACACTGTGGCGATGGAATCCTCCCAGGGAAATGCGCTCCCCCTCTTTGCTGGGCATAATAAAAGCTACGGCCGTGTCCCTGTGCATAGAATAAAGGCAATTCTAATTTTCTACGTTTTTTCTTTTTTGCATTTTATAAACGTTCCACAGCAAACGTACTGTAATCCGGGAAAATGTTGATTATAAGGCCGGTGCGATGGCTCACACCTGTAATCCTAACATGGCCAGTGGATTGCCTGAGCTCTGGAGTTCAAGACCGGCCTAAGCAAGAGTGAGACTCCATCTCAAAAAATTAGCCCGGCGTGGCTCGGCGCCCGTACTCTGTGGTTAGGGCGCCTCCACATACAGGGGAGCTGTGGGTTTGAACCTGGCCTGGGCCTGCTAAACAACAATGACAACTACAACAAAAAAATAGCTGGGGATTGTGGCGGGTGCCTGTAGTCCCAGCTACGGCGGAGGGTGAGGCAAGAGAATTGCTTGAGCCCAAGAATTAGAGGTTGCTGTGAGCTGTGACGCTACAGCACTCTACCAAGGGCAACAAAGTGAGACACTTATCTCTAAAAAAAAAAAAAAAAAAAGTTAATTATAAAATCAATGAATTTATGGAACCCTATGCATTGCTGGGATTGTGGGATTTATTTATTTATTTATTTATTTTTTTAAGAGATAAGAACTCATTTATTTGTTACTCAAAAACAATCCTATTTTTGACTGGATTCAGACTTAGAAGTGGAAGCTCTCAGAGAGGACAGCCTGCGTCTCTTGGCAATCTGTTCCTGGCGCTTTTCTTTGGCCTCCTTCATTCTCTTGGCCAAAAGTTTAGCATATTCTGCAGCCTCTTCCTTATTTTTCTTAGTATGCTGTTTCTTCAGAGCAATGCACCGGCGTTTATGTTGTAAGACACGTGGAGTTACAAGACGCTGAATCTTGGGTGCTTTGGTCCTAGGTTTCTTACCTTTGTTTAAGGGCTTTCTCACAACGTATTGGCGAACATCATCTTCTTTAGACAGACTGAAAAGTTTGTGGATTCTGCTAGCTCTTTTAGGCCCCAGACTCCGAGGTACAGTAGTGTCAGTCAGTCCAGGGATATCCTTCTCTCCTTTTTTTACAATAACCAAGTTGAGAACACTCAGATTGGCATCCACAATGCAACCCCGAACAGATTTGCGCTTCCTTTCTCCAGTTCTCCTTGGTCTATAACAGGAATGCCCTTTACTCAGCAGCAGGCGGACACGGCCGTGGGTCAAGACACCCGGCTTCATGGGGAAACCTTGCTTGTCGTTTCCACCACTGATTCGGACCACATAACCCTTCCATTCTTCCCCCAGCGCGTCAGCAGCAACTTCTGTGGCCATTCGCTTCTTATAGAAAGTAGGAAGTTTGCGTTCATCGTCCACTTCAATGAGTTTCTGGCAGCCAGTGGCTGGGAAGGAGATATTCAGCTTCATCCTGAAGTATCTCTTTATTTTTTATTAATTAGTTTTTTTGGTTTTTTTTTTTGGGGGGGGGACAGTCTCACTGTATCACCCTTGATAAGCGTGCCATGGCGTCACAACTCACAGCAACCCCAAACTCTTGCTTAAGCGATTCTCTTGCCTCAGCTTCCCTAGTAGCTGGGACTACAGGTGCCTGCCACAACGCCTGGCTATTTTTTGTTGCAGTTGTCATTGTTGTTTAACTGGCCAGGCCAGGTTCAAACCCACCAGCCTCATGGCCAGTGCCGTAACAACTGTGCTATGGGTGCTGAGCCTTAAATTTTCTTTTTTTTTTTGAGACAGTCTCACTTTGTTGTCATCAGTACAGTGCAGTGGCATCACAGCAATCTCAAATGGTTCAAAGGATCCTCTTGCCCCAGCCTCCTAGTAGTTGGGACTACCGGCACCCACTACAACTCAGGGCTATTTTTTTTAGAGACAGAGTTTCGCTCTAGCTCCGGCTGGTCTTGAACTCCCGAGATCAAGCAATCTACCCACCTCAGCCTCCCAGAGTGCTAGGATTACAGGTGTGAGCCACCAGCCTGGCCCTCTCTTTCCTTCCCTTTCTTTCTAAGAGGATAAAACCAAGTTTGTATTTTTATATCTTAATCTTGGTCTAGAGAAATTATTTTCTCATCCCATATGGAGCACTTATTGAGCTTTCCACCCTAGTAGACCTGAGTGTGGACAGGACAGGTATAATACTTATAAAACTCTGTGAAGGAGCCAGAACCATCAGCAGCCATTGGGAAATAAATCTTATCAGCAGAGAGAGTCTATTTATTTGATCAAAACAAAGACATACACATACGTATGTCAGTCATCCTTCTCAGGAAAAGGGAGCACAAGGGTTTGCAACCTGAGTAATCTGTGCTGGTTGTCATGACAGGTGACAAGAGTGCTTCCTGTGAGTCCCAGCTTAGTGAGCAGTGGAGTCCTGGAACAGATTATGATTTTGACCTCAGGAGTGGAATTATAACAAACACCCACCCAAGCCACAAGCCAGGGGAAGTTTGGGCAGCAAAGTTGCAATGTGAGGCTGTGATGGCTTTTCAGCTGGCTAGTCAAAATGTCCTTGGGGTACACTGCTTTTCTATCCCTATCTTCCCTATCCACTTTTCTATACAGAAACTTTCCTAATGGAAGACTCTTATTTTACTTATTTGTTTATTTATTTTTTTCTGTTGCCCCAGGTTAGAGTGCCTGGCGTCATGGCTCATAGCAAGCTCAAACTCTTAAGACTAAGAGGTTCTCAACCTGTGCGTCATGACCCCTTTGTTAACAATTAAAATACATCCTGCATATCAGATATTTACATTATGATTCATAACAGTAGCAAAATTACAGTTATGAAGTAGCAATGAAAATAATTCTATGGTTGGGGGTCGCCACAACATGAGGAACTGTATTATTGTGTCACGGCATTAGGAAGGTTGAGAACCACTGACTTAAGTGATCTTCTGACCTCAGCCTCCCGAGTAACTGGGACCACAGGCAACTGCCACAATGCCCAGTTAATATTTTTGTTTTTAGTAGAGATGGGGTCTTGCTGTTGCTCAGGCTGGTCTTGAACTCCTGAGTTTAAGCAACCCATCCTCTTTGGTCTCCCAGAGGGCTAGGATTACAGGGATGAGCCACCATGTCTGGCTAAGAGTCTTCTTTGAAAAAGTGAAAATAGGGCAGGCATCGTGGCTCATGCCTGTAAGACTAACACTTTGAGAGGCTGAAACAGGAGAACTGCTAGAGCCCAGGAGTTTGAGGTTGTAGTGAACTATAATGATAACACCATACTCTAGCAAGGTGAAAAAGCAAGACCCTATCTTACAAATAAAATTGTGAAAACACTGGTGCCTGTAGCACAGTGGTTACAGCGCCAGCCACATGCACCCAGGCTGGTGGGTTTGAACCCAGTCCGAGCCTGCCAAACAACAATGACAACTGCAACAAAAAATAGCCAGGCATTGTGGTGGGCGCCTGTAGTCCCAGCTACTTGGGAGGCTGAGGTAAGAGAATTGCTGAAGCCCAAGAGGTTGAGGTTGCTGTGAGCTGTGATGCCATGGCGTTCTAGTGAGGGTGACATAGTAAGACTCTCAAAAAAACAAAAACCAAAATACTGTGAAAACAGATTTCTTTTGAAACTCAACTATTCAGTTTTATTATTATTTGCTTTAGTCATTCTTTTTAAAATATTTTTAATTTTCATTTATTTAAAGACAGGGTCTCACTCTGTTTGTTGCCCGGGTTAGAGTGCAGTGACTATTTACAGGTGCTAATCATAATGCACTACAGCTTCCAATTCCTGGCATCAAATGGTCAATGGTCCTCCCTCCTCAGCCTCCTGAGAACCTGGGAGTAGGAGTAATCCATTACTCCCTACTTACTCACTTAATCCTATTCAAAATTGTTGAACTGCCTGTAAGCAAGCCTCTGCCCTTAAAGAGTTTTTGGTTCTGGCTAGAGGTGGTGGTTCACACCTATAATCCTAGCACTCTGGGAGGTCAAGGTGGGTGGATTGCTTGAGCTCAGGAGTTTGAGACAAGTCTGAGCAAGAGTAAGTCCCTGTCTCTATTAAAATAGGAAAAATAACTAGGTGCCATGGAAGTTGCCTATGGTCCCAGCTACTTGGGAAGCTGAGGCCTGAGGATATCTTAAGCCCAAGAGTCTTATCTAAAAAAAAAAAAAAAAAAAAAAAAAAAAAAAAAAGTTTTGGGTCTAGTATTCAGACCATTATTTTAATAAAGGATGCATTTTGCTTTGTTATGATTTTTTTGAGATGAAGTCTCACTTTGTCACCCTCTGTAGAGTGCTGTAGTGTCACAGCTCACAGCAATCTTAAACACTTGGGCTCAAGCGATTCTCTTGCCTCAGCCTCCCAAGTAGCTGGGACTACAGGCACCTGCCACTAGGTCTCGCTCTTGCTCAGGCTGGTCTTGAACTCCAGAGCTCAGTCAATCCACTCACCTTGGCCTCCCAAAGTGCTAGGATCACAGGTATAAGCTACCATGCCTGGCCAAGGATACATTCTTAAATTCATAAAAAGTCAAATGTGGTAAAGTGAAATGATAGAATTACAGCTGGATTTCATTTCTAGGAAATTGAAAGATGTCAAACTTCTAATTTCCTCTTCCCTTTAAGGCAGTATTCGTGGATATATTCCCTCATGTCCTTAACACTCAATTATGTTCTTTTCTTTCATACTGAACATACAATGGCTGGCTTCAGTGAGTATCTTCACAAAAGGTCAGTTTCTCTTGCCTTCACCTGCCTAATAACTGTTTAGTCAATTGTATTGTTATGAGGTTGGTGTTTATCACCAAACAGCATTTTCATCTTTCCACCTTCTACTCTTTTTTTGAGACAGGCTCTCACTCTGTTGCCCCAGCAGTGGCATTGTCCTAACGCCCTGCAAACTCAGACTCCTAGGCTAAAGCAATCCTGCCTCAGCCTCCTGAATAGCTGGGACTACAGGCATGCACCACCACTCCTGACTAATTTTTCTATTTTTAGTAGAGACAGGGTCTTGCTTTGCTCAGGCTAGTCTCCAACTGCTGGCCTCAAGCGATCCTCCTGCTTCAGCATCCCAAAGGGTTAGGATTATGGGTGTGAGCCGGCCTCTACTCATTTTTTTAAAAAACAAAAACAAAAACAACTGAGGTAAAATGCATTAAAATATTCCAATAATGCCAGTTAAAAGTTTGCCTGACTGGAAGCCCCACCAGGTGACAGCGGGAATGTTCCTCATCAGTTAAAGTCCAGAGCCCAGACTTAGCACAGAAAAGGCAGTGCGGGGTGCTGTAGAAACAGAATACATGAATAACTGTTTAAAAATTTCTGCAGAACTAGGAAAAACACAAATGCCTTGCAAGGAGCCCAGTAGAGTGCTGTGGGAATTGAGAGTTGCAGACACTGCCATGGCCTATGGCTCTGTTAAAACTACCATTTCCGCATTGTGGGAGGCCAAGGCAGGTGGATTGCTCGAGCTCATGAGTTCCAGATCAGCCTCAGCAAAAGGGAGACCCTGTCTCTACTAAAAATAAAAAAACTGAGGCAAGAGGATCATTTAAGCCTAAGAGTTTGAGGTTGCTGTGAGCTATGGATGCCATGGCACTCTACCCTGGGTGACAGCTTGAGACTCTGTCTCCAAAAAACAAACAAAAAACCCTAATGTTTCTGTTTCTGGGTGCACTGTTGACACTTACCCAGGCTTCTCCTCCCCAGCTCCCATACTGCCCTCACGTACCCTCAGCAGTTTTCTCTATGTCCCAAATCAACCTCACAGTGAACTCATTGTCCTCTGGCCAAATCCCAAACATTTATAAACATAATGTGCATCATCAAACTTAGAAAAAAATGTCTGGAAAATTCTACTTGGAACATGTCTCTGCCTGCTAAAGTGCTATTTTATCCCTAGGCTACCACCCCCTCCCCCCACTTCTTTGAATCAATTTCCCAATTATAAAACAGCTTTCCAGGACAAGTGCCATGGCTCACATTTGTAATCTTAGCACTCTGGGAGGCTGAGGTGGGTGGACTGCTTGAGGTCAGGAGTTTGAGACCAGAGCTAAGCAAGAGCAAGACCTGTCTCTACCAAAAATAGAAAAATTAGCTGGGCATAGTGGTACACGCCTGCAGTCCTAACTACTCGGGAGGCTGAGCCTGAGGATTGTTCAAGCCCAAGAGTTTAAGGTTGCTGTGAGTTATGATGAAACCATGGCACTCTACCCAGGGTGACAGAGTGAGGTTGTCTCAAAAAAAAAAAAAAAAAGTTTTCCAAGTACCCCAGTAACTTTGAAATTATAATATAACCCTTATTTATCAGTCATGTGTTGTTTAACGTTGAGAAGTGCCTTGTAAGGAAATTTCATTGCATGAACATTAGAGTACACTTAACGCAAACGTGGAGGGCAGAGTATGACCTGTTGCTCCTGGGCTATAAACTCATAGCAGGTGACTGTACTGAATACTGTAAGCAACCGTAGCACAATGGTAACTATTTGTGTATCTAAACATAAAAAAGGTACAGTAAAACTATAGTATGACATTTTTAAGACTAGAAGATTCTCTGGGTGAGTCAATGAGTGGTGAGTGAATGTGAAGGTCTAGGCGGTTGCTGTACACTACTGTAGACTATAAACACTGTATGCTTAGACTACACTCAATTTATAAAAAATGTTTTTTCTTTAATAATAAATTAACTTTAGTTTACTGTAACTTTTTACTTTATAAACTTTTCAATGTTTTAAAACCTTTTGACTCTTAGTAATAACACTTAGCTTAAAATACATTGTACAACTGCACACAAATATTTTCTTTTCTCATATCCTTATTCTGAGTTTTTTTCTCATTAAAAAATTTTTTTTCTTGTAGTTTTTGGCTGGGGTTGGGTTTGAACCCGCCACCTCCAGTATATGGGGCCGGCACCCTACTCCTTTGAGCCACAGGTGCTGCCCCATTAAAAATTTTTTACTTTTTAAACTTTTTTTGTTAAAAACTAAGACACATACCCACATAGGGTCACAGAGTCAGGATCCATAAGATGTCACTGGGTCAGCTGGGCAAGGTGTCTCATGCCTGTAATTCTAGCACCCTGGGAGGCTAAAGCCGATGGGTTGCTTGAGTTCAGGAGTTCAAGACCAGCCTGAACAAGAGTGAGACCCTGTTTTTACTAAAAATAGAAAAACCAGCTAGCACATACCTGTAGTCTCAGCTACTCGGAAGGCTGAGGCAAGAACACTGCTTGAACCCAGAAGTTTGAGGTTGCTATAAGCTATGACATTCCAGCCTGGGGCAACAGAGTCTCTTAAAAAAAAAAAAGATGTCACTGTATGATAGTCTTTCAGCTCCATTATAAACAATCTTATGAGACCCCTGTCATATACGCAGTCTGTCATTAATCAAACGTTGTTATGTGGTAATGACTGTACCCTGACCAAAAGTAATCAATTGCTAAAGAAACTGGAGAGAAAATGAGTAAGAACTCAAGGAAGAGAAAAAGACAGACCCACCCATCCTTGCTGTGTGAACTTGTCTTTCCTAGCATTTAGTTTCTTCATGGAACAGTGGAGAACTAGGTGATTTGCAAGCTTTTGTACATCAGAGCTTTCCCATTCCAACATTCTAGACTCTACCCCCAGGCATCCTCTTGTACCCCTTCTCTTTTTAAAAAAGCCTAATACCGCCAATTTTCCTTTTCTTTTATTAAAAATGAAAGTCTGAAACACCAAGGCAGCTGTAGTCTCCACCACCCTCACTGTGTTTCCTTCTTCCCATGACAAACACCCAGAGAAGCTCAGGGACCCTTGGACCAGGGACCCAACCCCTACCAAAAAAACAAACAAACAAAAAACAACAAAAAACCCATTAAAAACCTGTTGGAATCCCATATGATGGCTTTGCTCATCAAAAGCTCCCTTTGCTCAAAGTCTATTTTAAGGAAGGCATTAGGTGTTTTATGACTGAGCTGCCCCAGAAAATGGCTTGAGGCTGCACGCCACCTCTTGCAACAGAGAGCTGCTCAGCTCCCTGGGGTCCTACGCTCTCTTCTCTTCTGGGTAGGGTTACTGGGAGGACAACAGTACCTGAGGCTCCTGGACCTGCCTTAGGAAACCCTTCCTGAAGACTCTACAGAGGCCCATATGGCCGGTGGGTCCAGAGGTCTGCAGTCAGACAAATCTAGGTTGGAATATTGGCTCAGGAGGAAGTCTCTTCACCTTCTCTGAGCTGCAGTTTCTTTATCTGCACCCACCTCTCAAAGCTGTTATAAGAATTTAAGTTGAGCACTGGGCACAAGACCTAGGGTACTGGCATTACTCCAAACAGTTGAATCCTGCTGAGTCCATTATTCCCAGGCTTCCCCATGCAGGCAGGATGCTGGGGGTGGGATTGTGCCCCAGATGTGCTCCGGGTCCCAGTCTGCTGCAGCATCATGTGGTTGCACTGCTTGGGCCTCCCAAAGTCCTGGGTCAGAACTGACCAAGAGACCCCTCTTGCCAAACAACTTATATGTTTGGGCCTTAGTTTCTTTCTCTTTAAAAATGAAGGTAAACAGAGTGCCAGTCCTGTATACCAAGGGTGGCGGGTTCAAACCCGGCCCCGGCCAAACTGCAACAAAAAAATAGCCGGGCATTGTAGTCCTAGCTACTCGGGAGGCTGAGGCAAGAGAATTACCTAGGCCTAGGAGTTGGAAGTTGCTGTGAGCTGTGACACCAGGTATTCTATTGAGGGCGACAAAGTGAAACTCTGTTTCTATTAAAAAAAAAAAAAAAAAAAAAAAGTAAACAGTTCACAGAATAATTACCAAGGGCTAGAACTCTCTTAGTCATCAATCCAGGGTCAGGCCTTCTGGGGTGGGGGTGGGAGGTGTGAGCAAAGACACCAAACAGGCACCAGAGGGGAGGTGCCATGGAGGGACTCTGGTGAATGGGCTGCTCCTCTTTCCTCAGGCTGGTCATGATGATAGGCCACGGGATGTTGGAGTCAGAGGGACCAAAGGCCACAGACCCACTTTTCAGAGGGTAACAGCAAGGCACAGGCCAACTAGGTGACATGCTAGGGGGCAGACTCTGAGTTTATGTGAGAGTCTGGGCTGAAACTCACGTTTCCAGACAGGGTTAGGGAATATCTTACAAGTTTTAGAAAATACAGTATTTAGTTCCCATTTAAACTTGTTCACTGACTTCTTCAGAGAACCAAATCTAGCTTATGCCTCAAAAACTAGGTAATCTGTTATAATAACCTAGTTTATGATCCAGAAATACTAGAGTTGTAAACTCCTGAAATTCAACTTCATGATTTAGTGTTAATGCTGAAGGAGGGGCTCAGAGGCCTATGGGGGCTAGGTAACTCCACTCTGCATAGAGTTTCCAGAAAAGAGGACTTGGGTGTCATGTCCTCTTCTGTGGCAGGAGCTGCTCTGGGGGTCTGTAGGGACAGGGTGCTAGAGGACCACCAGCCTGTGTGGCCTCAGTCTCAGGGTGAAGGAGTACCCAGGAGGCAGCAGGAGCCTCAAGGGAGGTTCAGCTGGCATTGTTGATGGAGGTCCGGGTGTCACCTAGCAGTCCCTCCTGCTCGCCCTCCTCTGCCAGGGGCCGGCCCCGGGACAGGCGGGCCAGCAGTGGGCGGTGTAGCCCATTGTAGAGGGCGGTGCCTATCAGGAGGATGAGGAAGCCAAGGATCTGCAGCGCGTGGAAGGCCTCCCAGCCCAGTGCTAGGCTCAGTGCCCAGATGACGACGGTACGCAAGCTGTCCAGCACCATGCGTGTGGTGGCGCTCAGCTCCTTGGTGACACTGATGCCCGCAAAGTTGAAGAAGGCGATGCTGGTGATGTTGCCCAGCAGCGCCAGGATGATGAGCGGTTGCCGGCCCACCTGGCAGAAGGCGTCCAGGGCGTCCTCCAGCGTCCCCCGAGGGTTTCCACTGAAGGAGCCGGCAGGAATGAAGTACATGGGCACCAACAGCAGGGAGAGGATCACGAAGCCAAAGAGGCCTAGGAGGGACGGAGGAAGCAGTCAAGTTCTTCCTGCCACAGACTCCCAGGCTGTCCCACCAGCTCTGACTCCTTCAGGCCCTACCTCCCAGTGGCCCTCACGTTAGCTTTCTCCTTTCAGGTCCAGGGCCTGCTCTTAGAATCCCTCCCTCAGCCTCTCATCGGAGACCCCCCTGGCCGAAATGGGCTCCAGCTGTCCCTTCTCCACTTTTGGAACCGATCATGAATAAAACATACATTCTATTATTATTATTTTTTGAGACAGTCTCAAGATGTCACCCTGGATTGAGTGCCATGGCGTCACAGCTCACAGCAACCTCCAACTCCTGGGCTCAAGTGATTCTCCTGCCTCAGCCTCCCAAGTAGCTGGGATTACAGGTGCCCGCCACAATGCACAGTTACTTTTTTTGTTGCCATTGTTTTATTTATTTATTTTGCAGTTTTTAGCAGGGACTGGCTTTGAACCTGCCTCCTCTGGTATATGGGGCTGGCGCCCTATTCCTTTGAGCCGTAGGCGCTGCCCACCATTGTTGTTTTTTAGCTAGCCCAGGACAGGTTTGATCCCACCAGCCTCGGTGTATGTGGCTGGTGCCCTACCCACTGAGCTACGGGTTCCGCCCAAGACATATATTTTATATTGTACCCCAGTACCCATGTGCACAGGGATGCATACACACACTCACCCTTAAACATGTATAGTGCTCTGACATTTAAAAAAGGATTGCTGGGGGGCAATCCTTAGCTCAGCTCTGGGGCTGGTGAGTTTGAACCCAGCCAGAGCCTGCTAAACAAACAAACAAAAAATAGCAGGGTCTTGTGGTGGGTGCCTGTAGTCCCAGCTATAGAGGGTGAGAGGATGAGGCAAGAGAATTGCTTGAGCCTAAGAGTTTGAGGTTGCTGTGAGCTATGACAGCACAGCACTCTACCGAGGGTGACAAAATAAGACTCCATCTCAAAAAAAAAAAAAAAAGATTGTTAGCTGCAACTCACTGCATTGCTTTTACAAATGTGGATGAACAGAGCTCTCTAATTCAGTGTGTTACTGGTCTATATGACAAGGAGTTTGCGCCAGAATATAAGTTAATGCACTGTTTCTTTTCTTTTTCTTTTTTTTTTTTAAGACAAGAGTTTCACTTTGTCATCCTGGAGTAGAGTGCAGTGGCATCACAGCTCACAGCAACCTCAAACTCCTGGGCTCAAGAAATCCTCTTGCCTCAGCCTCCCAAGTAGCTGGGACTACAGGCACCCACCACAACACCCGGCTATTTTTAGAGATGGGGTCTCTGGCTCAGGCTGGTCTCGAATCCATGAGCTCAGGCAATCCACCCACCTCAGCCTCCCAGAGTGCTAGGATTATAGGTGTGAGCCACCGTGCCTAGCCTATACACTGTTTAATTCATAGAGTCTTGCTGGGAAATAGAAACGAGAAAAAACAAACAGGATGCTCTTGGGCTCAAGAGTTAGTGACTTAGCTGGTTCACATTCTGCTGTGAGCTCCTCAGCTCATAGGTGCAGGCATGAACTGCTTCTAGACAGGCGCTAACCCATAGTCTGTTCTTTGGGAGCACAGCTCTGATCCATCTTGCTAACCTTGAATTTTTAAAGCATAATTTTGATAGTTACCTCTCTGCTTAAAAACCTTCACTGGTTCCTGCCTGGCCTGTCATGTAAAGTCTCTCCACGTGCCTAATGTCAAGGTTCTCCATGATCTGAGTCTAACCTATGTAACTCCCCCAGCATTAAGCCCATATTGCCCACCCAAATTATTCATCACTGGTTTCCAAATACACATCCAGTTCCCCATTCCTTTGCTCTGTCTGGAGTCCCCTGCTCCCCCTCTTGCCTGTTGAAATCTGCAGCTAGAATGTCACCTTCCTTGCCCCTTGAGACTCAGATAAGCTTGGCAAGTGAGACATCATTGAGCACGAGTGGTCTAAGCCCAAACACACCGCTTGGCGTTTTTCTTGCTGGTCACCTCCTCGGAAGTGGGCTTACCTCTCATTCACCTTCATCTTCAGCCTGTCCTAGCTCCTAGTACAGCGGGTGTCAGAGGATTTGTCAGCACTTACCCAGTGAAGGATGGCATGAGGGCAGGAGGGGCCTCCCTCCCAGGGGCCCCCAGCACCTCACCCCATGCTCCATGTGTGCAGTTCACTCCACATGCCACCCTCCAGCTCTTTGTTCCCAGGCTCCTGTGCCCACACCCACCCTCAGTGCCGACTGCTCGTAGCGGGTGGACATTGTGTTTGTAGACGAATTTCTCCTCTAGCACCATCTGGACGGAGACGATGATCTGGGCCATGATGATCAATAGGTCCCCTGGATGGAAGGAGGGGTCCAGGTGAAGCCAGGGATGCACTGGGGCCGAGAACCAGGACAGCATGGCCAGGGGGACAGAACACACGTTTCGACCTTTGCAAGGCTGCATATGGTTCACAGGCACAGTCACCACTGCCTGTGACTGATCCCTTGGGCTCTGAGAGGAAGGCCAGGAGGTCAGGGCTGAGGCTCCAGAAGGTGCAGAGGCCTGCCTGGGCCTGAGAGCTGCCCCTCGGGTAAGCAGGTCTTTTAAGAAGCAATAAGCTTTGAAATAAGACATTCCTGGGTTAACTCTGGCTCTGAATAACTCAGGATAGTCATTTCTCTGTAAAATGGGCTGATTCCCTTTAGGGACTGTGAGGATCACTACAATAATGAATACATAGTGCTCAGCATGAGGCTGGGTACTTGGTAATACTCAGTAAGCATTTGTTCCTTCTATTCTCAAATCCAACAGTTTCTATGCCTGAATCTATACATAGTATCATACAACAAAACAGCCCTGGCACCATTTGCCACTCTTTCTTGGAGCAGCCACATACCTCTCCAGTCTTCCCTAGAGAGCAGGTGCATAGCCTCACATAGGGCCTGGCATATGGCAGAGCTTGCACAAGTCTAGGGAATGACTCTATGCTAGGACCCTGGGGGGATGGGACAGGACAGGGCAGCTCTAGTCCCCACACCCAGTCACACCTGTGATCACTTCACTGAGCTTGTGCTGATCGTCATGCTTGCTCAGGAGGTCGGCCAGGCCCACAACCACCAGCCCCGCGATGGTGGCTAAGATGCCCAGCCACTGGCTCAGCACCAGCCTCCGGCCCAGGAAGGCCACTGAGAACAGGCCTGTGAATATGATCACTGCGCCCCGCAGCATCTGGAAACTGGAGGCACTGGTCATGTTCAGAGCTAAGAGAAGAAAGATGCATGATCGTTAGCTCCTAAAGGCAAACGCTGTTGGTCACTGAGGGTTCCTTGGAGCTGGAGGCATGCCAAGCACACAGTAGGTGCTTAGTCAACCCCAGCTGTGTGTGTGTGTGTGTGTATGGAGTCTGGAGGACAGTGGCAGGGTGAGGTGAAGGTCAGTGGTCGGGAGGTTGCTTCACCAGAGCTCCTCCCACATCCTGGCCCTGAGTCCTTCTCAGCATGGATTGGCTACTTACCCACATACATGAGGCTGGTCCCTGTCATGTCGCAGAGGGCTGGGGGTAGGAAAAGAATGGGGTTGAAGGGCTGTTGGGGGTCCACGCTGGAGTCTGATTGCCCTGCAGCTCTGCACCGGAGGAGGTAGAAGGCAGCCAGGCAGGAGAACTCTCCAAGGAACATGCCCACTGCCTATGGGGACAAGAACCCGAAGACTTCAGATCTGGAAGGTACCTCAGGGATCATCTTCAACACACTTTTTTCTTTTTGTGAGACACAGTCTCAAGCTGTTGCCCTGGGTAGGGTGCGGTGGCATCATAGCTCACAGCAACCTCCAACTTTTGGGCTTAAGTAATCCTCTTGCCTCAGTTTTTCTATTTTTAGTAGAGATGGGGTCTCACTTTTGCTCAGGCTAGTCTTGAACTCCTGAAATGAGACAATCCACCTGCCTCAGCCTCCCAGAGTGCTCGGATTACAGGCGTGAGCCACCTTGCGTGGCCTTTAACACATTTTTGTTAAAGTTCAAACTTTCTTCAAATAAGAGCTTACCTAGAACCCTAACATGTAAAACAGACAAAGGCAGAGCTGCCACAGGAGGCCACAGACTGCTTCCTGGGTCTTCCCAAAGCCCCCCAAACATCTTGATGAAACCCCAAGGCTGTGTAGAGCCTTGTGTAGAACCACTGATCCAGGCCAATCCCTAGTCAAACTGCAGGTGGAGAAACTGAGGCCTGGAGAGGTTTAGACATGTAAAGCCATGAAGCAAGTAGTTGGCAGAGCTGGGGCTAACATTTGAGTCTCCTGATTCCCAGTCCCACAAGTAGGGTAACTTCTGTTTTTGGTGTCTGTCCTGTCCCAGCTGGGGCTAGGCTCCCAGTAGAAGGAAAGCAGGCTTTTGCCACCGAGGTTGATATTTTCCATGTGTCCTGACTTAGATGTGGTGAGTACATGACCACTTACCAGGCCTCTTGCAGAGGACTGTGCCCTCTGCCCACTTCCAGACCCTGGCTTCTGTTCTGGGAGGGATAGCTATGGGAGTAAAGGAAAGCTGTACCCTGAGGTCAGGAAGCAGCCCAGCCTCATGGTGGATGAGGCCTATGAGACAGGAGGTGGGGAGGGACAGAGCCAGATACCTGGAGGAAAGGATGCTGGAAGCTGTGTTCCTTGCTCCCTCCACAGCCCTCAGCTACGAAGTTGTCTGCCCACCTGCAGCAGAGAGAGAAGGAAAGTCAGACCCTGGCAGCACAGCAAGGCTCTCAACCCTGTCCTGGTGCTAGTGATAAGTCTTACTCCTCTCAGTGCTAAGAGGCTTCAACTTGGGTGACTTGGCAAAGGGGACAGTCTTCACAGCAAGGATTCTTTTTTTAAACAGACCTTTATTCTATTGCCTAGGCTAGAGTGCTGTAGCTTCAGCCTAGCTCACAGCAATGTCAAACTCATGGGCTCAAGTGATTCCCTTGCCTCAGCCTCCTGTGTAGCTGGGACTACAGGAGCCCACCACCACACCTGACTAATTTTTCCATTTTTAGTAGATATTAGGTCTTACTCTTGCTCAGGTTGGTCTCCAACTCCTGACCTCAAGCCATCCTCTGGCCTTGGCCTCCTGGAGTGCTAGGATTACAGGCATGAGCTGCACCTGGCCTGCATAGCAGGGAGTTTTGGCCTGGCATAAATTATGAAAGTGGGAGTGCAGAGCCTGTGCCTTTGCAACGCCATGGAAATAATGGATATTCTTATTATCACATTAGAATCACTGTATATGTCACAAAGTATCATTTATTCTCTTCACTTATGAAAATTATAGTAATTAGACCCACTTTTTATAATTTAATGCATTAAAAAGCATATATAGGCTCAGTGCCAGTAGCTCGGAGGCTAGGGCACCAGCCACATACACCGGTACTGGTGGGTTAGAACCCAGCCTGGGCTTGCTAAATAACAATGACAATTGCAACAAAAAAATAGCCGGGTGCTGTGGTGGGTGCCTGTAGTCCCAGATACTCAGGAGGCTGAGGCAAGAGAATCACTTAAGCCCAAGAGTCTGAAGTTGTTGTGATGTCATGGCACTCTATCAAGGGCAACATAGTGAGACTCTGCCTCAAAAAAAAAAAAAAAAAAAAAAAAGCATATATACATAAAACTATGTCATAGGGCGGCACCTATGGCTCAAGGAGTAGGGCACCAGCCCCATATACTGGAGGTGGCAGGTTCAAACCTGACCCTGGTCAAAAACTGCAAATAAAATAAAATAAAACTATATCATAAATTTACTTTTCAAATGTTTGATAACTTTATTTCAATTTAATTGGCTTCTTTTATAATCCTTTAACCCACATATTTTAAAACATTACTTTCTTTTTTTTATAGAGACAGAGTCTCACTTTGTCACCCTCGGTAGAGTGCCCTGATGTCACAGCTCACAGCAACCTCCAACTCCTGGGCTTAGGCGATTCTCTTGCCTCAGCCTCCCAAGTAGCTGAGACTACAGGCGCCCACCACAATAATTGGTTATTTTTTTTGTTGCAGTTTGGCAGGGGCCGGGTTTGAACTTGCCATCCTTGTATATGGGGCCAGCACCCTACCCACTGAGCCACAGGTGCCATCCATTTAAAACATTACTCTAAGAAGAGGTCCACAGGCTATACCAGACTGTCAAAGGGATCCAAGGCACAAAAAATATCAAGAACCTCTGGTCTACAGTAATATTTGGGCCTGAAAATGTCTATCTGATCATCTTTAAGGGACCAGAACGGTTTGGAAGATGGTTCTAACACTGATTCTCAAGCAGGTGGCAAACACAGTGCTCTCATGGAGCAACCTCCCAGTCAGCCCTGGCAGATGGCAATGACTGACTATGACACACCACCCCACCAAGCCCAGACATAAGCCCAGGATCCTTTGTGGCACAGTGCTTTGGGTAGCTTACCCACCAATCACTCTGAATTGTCGGCCATCTGTGCAGGACAACTCCCTCTCCTAAATTTCATTTTTGCTGGGCTTAATGATGTCTCTGGAGTCTGGTCTAATCTTTCACTGAAAGCTTTTCAGATTTTAGGGGACTTTTCAACCTTCTTCTGAATCTTTTCATCTCCTGGTGAAAGAGCCCCAGCTTTTCCTAACCTTTCACTCCCTTGTCTGCTGACCTGTGAAGATACTCTGGGGGACTGAGGCCCAGCGCCAAGAGCGTGTGATCTGGCCTAGACAACAAGTGGTAAGATGTGGCTCCTCCCTTGTGTTGGACACCCCTGGATAGCTGACACAGCTTCAAATGCACCAGCCATGTCATGTGCTGACTCAAGTTAATACAGACCCAGAGATCATCTTGGTGACGAGCATCTACTCCCAAACGGCAGAGGAGCCCCTGAGTTCCTGGGCCTCCCTGACAGGACCATGGAGCACATACCACTGCCTGTGCCACAGTTAGGGTCTGGGTTTGCCATGCAGCTAGAGAGCGGAATTGGCAGTGGAGGGGCTGGCTTAGAGGTGATGGGGTTCCTGTCAACTGTGCAGGTACTGCAGACCTGAGGGAGGGACCACATCTACTCAGAGACCTGAACATATCCCAGGGCAAGTGAAGAAAACAGGGCCCTGGCAGACTACCCCACAGAAGAGACCCTCCTCCTGAGATGTGGAGAAAGAGGAACAGTTAGGAGGGCATGTGGTCACTGGGACTGGTGGGGGCAAAGGACAGTTGAAAGGAGAAGTTCAGACAGGGCTGGTTAGAAGGCAGAGAGAAACCTGGAGCTCCACATGGCTTTGGACCAGTCTGTGACCAGTCGCAGCATCAAAGGGGCAGAGGAAGCCCCTGCTACAGTACAGAAGCCACCTGCTCTCTGGGGTCGCATTTCTGCCTCATCTAATGCTGGTGCTGGCTCTTGGACTCTGGGCAGGGCAGGACATGGATGCAGGTGTGGACACATACCAATGTGAGGCCCACCCAGGCAGCCTGCTCTGGGAGCCAGGCTTGCTTTTGCAGAAGCAAAAGAAGGCCTGAGTGAACAGGCCAAAACAAGAAAAGTGAGGGGGAGAAGAGGTCAAGCCTCACCAAGGGTGTGGACCCAACTGACATAAGCAAGTGAGCAGGTCAGAGCTGGTGCCCGAGCTCTTCAAGGAGGGACAAGGGACATGCTGCCCAGTCCATGGAGGTTGACCACAAGCCTAAGGCAAGGATTTTTTTGTTTGTTTCTAGAGGGGGTGTGATAGGTATAGAAGCCACTTCCGCACCCTGGTGCCACACCTAGACCATAGGCTGGCAGGCTCAGGAAGTCTCTCCAGAGGTGCCACCAGCCTGAGGGTACCATAGGCTACTGCCTGTGCGGCTTATATTAATGACAACACACATTCTGGGTCCATGTTCACTGTCCACCTGAGAGTGAGCTCAGTATCCAGCTCTTTCTACATCTCTCAGTGCCTTGTTCCTGGCACATTACTATACAGAAGGTCAAACATTTTTGTTGAACAAATGAGACTTCCAGACCCCACCTAGCCAGTAGGCCTGCAGTCCAGCAGTCCTACTTCCCACCTGGGTCTGAGGTGTCCCCTGCTGGTGGAACGGGCTGAGTGGCAGGGGAAGGGGAAACCCCTGGGCACCCCTCCCCAGGGTGGGGGCACTTCTGGGGACCTGGGTTCAGGGCTGGTGCTGAGCACCCTTCCCTAACAAAGGATGTCTGTGCTTTTTCCAGAGGTAGATCTGCCTGGACAAGCCTGGCTGGCGGTGATCCTGGCTGGGGAAATAGAATCTTTTTGTATCTGAGGGCCTGGGGCAGGCTCACAAGCCAAAAGATTGGGTGTCAGCAGTACACGCTGCCCTGTCCAGCCCCAGAAGCTTGCAGGTACCTTCAGGCAGAAAGTCAGGTTTCTCATCCTGGCCTGGAGACAGACTTCAGTTCATTGTGCTGGCTCAGAGGGACCCCACTCCAAATCCAGCCCCAGTTTATCTGGGGTTGACAGCAACGACCCCTAAGGTAGGGTGACACATTGTTGTCTGTCAATGATTTACAAACATGTTTTTTTCTTGTATTTATTTATTTATTTATTTATTTTAGAGAGAGTCTCACTTTATCACCCTCAGTAGAGAGCTGTAGTGTCACAGCTCACAGCAACCTCCAACTCCTGGGCTTAGGCAATTCTCTTGCCTCAGCCTCCCGAGTAGCTGGGACTACAGGTGCCCGCCACAATGCCCGGCTATTTTTTTCTTGCAGTTTAGCTGGGGCCGGGTTTGAGCCCACCACCCTTGGTATATGGGGCTGGCACCCTAGCCACTGAGCCACAGGCGCTGCCCCCACAAACATGTTTTTTAAAATGTACAATTCACTGAGCACTGATTTGGTGCCAAGCCTGTGGTGAGCACTTCATGGGAACGGTCCCATTTAAGCCTCCTAGGGATCCTTACTTTATAGCCACTCTCCAAGGCTGGGGGTGGACAGAGCTGTTTAGGCCCATACATTCAGCAATAGGTAGACCCAGGGCAAAACCCTGGTTGAGGCCGGGCGTGGTGGCTCACGCCTGTAGTCCCAGAGCTGTGGGAGGCCGAGGCGGGAGGATTACCTGAGCTCAGAGGTTTGAGACCAATACCAATAGCAATGAGCCAGAGTAAGACCCCGTCTCTACTAACATCAAAAACAGCCATACGTGGTGGGCATCATGTAATCCCAGCTACTGGGAAGGCAAGGGGACAGAGCATAGCCAGAGGAAGAACATCTAAAAAAAAAAAAAAAAAGAAAAATGAACACAACAACAACAATAAAAAGTACTTCAAACGAATGAGCAAGCAAAAAAAAAAAAAAACAAAAAAAAAAACCCTGGTTGAACCTGCACTCAGAAAATGCAGCCGAGTACAAGGGAAGCCCAGAGTTTGGAGTCGCACAGGCTGAGCAAGTTACAGGGATAATCATGCCAACCACACTAATGAGTTGTCAAGAGTAATAAATGACAGAAAGTCATTTTCTGTCCCTTCTTCCTCATCCTCTCCTTGAGCAGGGGCTGTCTCCCTGTTTAGGGCCAGCACAGCCCCAGCTCCCCTCCAGCTTCTGGGGGAGCATCTGGAAACTGCCTTGCTGTCTGAGGCAGAGGTGCTAAGGGGCCTCTGGCTACTGTCCCTGTGGTTTCACAGAGCCATGTTGCCAAAGTAGAAGAGCCATGATGCCAGACTAGAAGAAACTTGCCCATCATCTCAATGAACTCCCTATTTGACAGATAAGGAACCTAGGGGTCAGAGAAGGCTTCAGGGACACAAGGCTCATCAGATGCTGAGACAAGGCTAGTTTGAAGTTCTCCACTGGCCTTCTTACTCCAGAGTCTTCCTGCTGCCCTGGTTGAGGTGAGGAGAGGGTCAGCCAGGCAGATCAGCTTCCATTCTCTGTAGACACTGGGTCTGGGAAAAAGCCCTGACCTCCATGGCAGGAGGCCTGTGAGGCAGGAACAGGCTGAGGTCCATGGGGAAATGCCTCTGCTGGGGGCTGCCTCCTTGTAGAGTTTCCTGAGCCCTGGCAGGCAGGGAGGGGGGAGAGTAAGCTCCCCTTGCTGGGTGGTAAGTTACTCCTAGCACGGCCCAGGCCAAACCCACAGTTCCACATTCTGGGAGGTGTGCATGTCCATGTGTGGGCCAGGGGTGGCGGGCAGAGACTGAGGAAGTGGCTGGCTAATTAGCTGTGTGTCCATTTCCGCAGAATCTCTGCCATTTCCTCTTACATCCCCAGCTTGTCAAGCCCAGTGAGTCAGCTTCTTTTCTCCTGCCATGGGACCTATGGCAGGGCCAGGCCCTCTCTACTCTCTGGGTGTCAGTGGGTGGTGCTGGCATGTGTGGTGATGATTATGGGCCCTCTCATCTCTATCAATCAGAAAACTTTCCTCAGAAGATTCTACAGTGTTTGGGAGGAAGACAGGGCACAGTATCAAGTCCATTTTACAGATGAGGAAACTGAGGCTCAGAGAGGCCCAATGGTTCATCTAATCCTGCAGCTCCCAAGCCTCATGCTCTTCCCATGCTACTACATTGCCCTCCTGATTTAAGATTTCCTCAGCCTCTTTGAAGCAATTATCCCACGCCAGTTCATGAAACGCAGGGGTGGGGGCAGCTGCCAAGGGCAAAAAGTTGGAGCTGGCACAGAAAGGACAGTGACAATCTCTTCTCTAATAGAGGTCTACTGGCCCCAGGTTTCCTGCCACTTCCCTGGCAGTGTCCCTGGTGCAGGGGTGGAGGGAGGATGGGCACATATCTATAGCTCAGAGGGCCCCATAGCCTAAAGAACTGAGGAGGGGAGCTCAGCCTTATTTAGTCTAATTGACCTGGCTCTTTAGATGCAGAACCTCAGCTGGATTCAGGAGAATGGGGCTTCTAAATGGGAATCCCTTTATGGACAGATGGGCACTGGCTTAGGCAGACAGAAATGGTCTCCAAGAGATGACTGACAGAAGGTGCTGACAAGAAGGTAAGAAAATAGCCACAGAAAGAGAAGCAGCCACTTCACAGGGAGGCCCCCTCTTTTAAGACTCATTCACCCAAGACCACAGGGCTAACCTGATGGCAGTCTCCCTGCCAGCTTCCAAAACCTACTGAGTGGGCAGAAAGGAAAGCTGGCCTATAGCCCCAGCACAGCAGGCAGCATGTGCTCACACGCACTTCCTTATCCCAGGAACCCGGGGAAGGAAATGTCATGCTCTTTTATAGGCCAACAAACTGCAAGAGGCTACCACAGGCTCTCAGTTTGAACCTTGAACAGCCTCTGGGTCTAGGAGGACATGTAGGATGATGACAGCAGGATCTCCGGGGTCAATAGGCTTGCTACCCAGTCGTAGAGGGAGGGTACCCTGAGCCCTGGCAGGGAGACACTGCTTCCAGGATCACAACTTCCCGGACACAGGCTTGTCTGTCCCTGTCTGGGAAGATGTGAGAGGACATTCCCAAGGAGGAGGAACATCGATATACCACAGTTGTAAAAGAATAGGACTGGGGCTCAGCACCTGTGGCTCAAGTGGCTAGGGCACCAGCCATATACACCTGAGCTGGTGGGTTCGAATCCAGCCCGGGCCCGCCAAACAACAATGATGGCTGCAACAACAACAACAACAACAAAAAAGAATAGGGCAGGACTAAAGTCCTGAGGCCTGAGTTCTAGATCTCATTCTGACACCAACCAGTTAAATCACAAAAAGAAACGTCTCTTGAAGCCTCCCCTATAAATGGTAGAGATTAGACTGGATGATTGCTATGTTTCTAGCAAGTCTAAACATCCCCCAAATGACTGGAGAAGTACCCTGTCTGATCTTCCATGGGTGGTCAACAGCACGGATTTTTGAGCCAGATCATGTTGCTGTAACTATAAACTCTGCTACTTGGTAGCTGAACTTGGGCAAGTAATTTTACCTTTTTGTGCCTCAGTTTCCCTCTCCAGGGGTCGTGAGTGTATCTGCCTAATTGGGAAGATGTGAGAATTCTCTGAGTTCACACATGAAAGGCGGCCAGAGTAGGGCCTGGCACATGGTAGGCAGGTGTTCTGTGTATTAGCTGGTTACACTGCTGAGCACATGTCTGTCTGTATCTGGCAAAAACTACTCCAGGTCAGATTCTGAATATAAACTTCATTCAAGGTGTACAAGGCTGCTTTCCCATGTTCTCTGAGTGTGTCCTTCTCACGGTTGGGCCTTAAAACACTGTTCAGGCTCCAACTCTGGAGTTCATTGGGGTAGGAGGGTTCTGAGTGGCCCCTACCCACTGTAGGGCAGAGGACAGGACCAAAGATTAGGTCTCCTACCTGGAAACCTCTTTCATGATGTCCAGGCAGCCTCCCAGGGCAATGCCTCCTGGGATTGAAGTTTTCCTGGCTTGTTACCCGAGCTTTTTAAGGAAGGAGCTGAAATCAGCACAGTTTACCCTACTAGTAACTGACAATCTGGAATCTCCTCAGGGACAGTAGCCCTGGTAAACTTACGGCTGCTCTGTAAGCACCAGACCAAGGCCTTGCCTGGTGTGACAGACAGAATGAAAGACTTGTTCTGCTGTGCCAGATCCTAAGATGTGAACCCTCAGCTCTCCACAAGACACAGCTGACCAAAGGTGAACTGGAGAAACACGTGGGCTCCACTCAGGGTTCCACTGACTTCCCTCTGTCTGGGGAAGGGAGGACACTGTGGCTACCATGTTTACACATCTGGTTCCTCCACCTCAGATTCTAAACATCTCAAAGGAAGGGACCTAGCCCAATGTGGTGGCTCACACCTATAATCCTGGCACTCTGGGAGGCTAAGGCAAGAGGATCAGTTGAGGTCAGGAGTTCAAGAATAACCTGAACAAAATGAAATCCTGTCTCTGCTAAAAACAGAAAAACTGGGCGGTGCCTGTGGCTCAGTGAGTAGGGCGCTGGCCCCATATACCAAGGGTGGCGGGTTTGAACCTGGCTCCGGCCAAACTGCAACAAAAAATAGCCGGGTGTTGTGGTAGGCCCCTGTAATCTCAGCTACTTGGGAGGCTGAGGCAAGAGAATCACCTAAGCCCAAGAGCTGGAGATTGCTGTAAGCTGTGATGTCACAGCACTCTACTGAGGGTGATAAAGTGAGACTCTGTCTCTAGGGTGATAAAGTGAGACTCTAAAAATAAATAAATAAAAAAAATTAGCCAGGGATGGCAGTGTGCACCTATAGTCCCAGTTACTTGGAAGGCTGAGGTAGGAAGAATCACTTGAACCCAGGAGTTTGAGGTTGCTGTGAGCTGGCTGATGCCATGGCACTCTAACCTGGGGGCAAGAGAGTGAGATTCTGTCTCAAAAACAAAAACAAACAAACAAACAAACAAACAAACAAACAAACAAACACAGAAAAGAAAAGAAAAGGGATGACTCAGTGCCTGTGGCTCAAGCAGCTAAGGCACCAGCCACATAAACCTGAGATGGCGGGTTCAGGCCCCCCTACCCCCAGCCTGGCCCACCAAACAACAATGATGGCTGCAACAACAACAAAAAAGCCGGGTGTTGTGGCAGGCGCCTGTAGTCCCAGCTACTTGGGAGGCAAAGGCAGGAGAATCGCTTGAGCCCAGAAGTTGGAGGTTGCTGTGAGCCTATGATGCCATGGCACTCTACCTAGGGTGACAGCTTGAGGCTCTGTCTCAAAAAGAAAAAAAAAAAAGGGAAAGGACTTTCTCTTGTTCACTTCTGTCCCCTTCCTTCATATACTGTAGTTACCTTATACATGTACATGTCTGATGAATTAAACTGAATACTTCTTTCTCAGACCTCTCGGCTGAGGCCCTTCTCACATCACGATGGAGAATGCTACATATAAATCTTGAGGATATAAATCCTCAGAAATGAGTAATAAATGACCACTCCCCTCAAAAGTTTCCCAGTTCCTCAAAGTGTGGTGCCTGTCAGAAAACCCAGGGATCTGACTCTTCTGTTGGAGTCACTGCACTAACTCTACCTTGCTCTGGAGCAGCAGGTCGCGACCCACAGGAACTGTATTAAAGGGTTGCGGCATTAGGAAGGTTGAGAACCACTGTGGCTGGAGCCTGGCAGGGCCCAGGTGGAAGTGAGATCTAATTGGAAGATAGCCACTGCCTGCTGTTGTCCATGTGTACCTTGGAATTAGACCAGAGCTAGGCTCTGGGCACTGGAGCTCTTAGAAAGTGAACAGAAGGGGCAGGATGGTCCTGCCTTGAGATGGGGCAGAGAAAGAGGCAAAGTTGCCACAAGGAGCTGCAGCCCTGCCCATGACAGAGAGGAAGCTATGCCCCTTCCCTCAGCCTCATGACTGCCCTGGGGACTGTCCTTACTGTCTCAGCCCCATACCTTAGGGCTGAAATGCCCACCAATCCTCCCTGTCTGGGTTAATGACCCTTCTTTTCTCCCCTCCCAGCCAGAAACCAGGAGTGAGCCTTGTCTCTTGACCCTCTGGTGGGTCAGGCCTTGTTGCTTCATTCTGCATCTGGTCTCTGCCACCTGTTCCTTCCTCATTACCACCTCCCAGTTACTCTCTAGGGGAACTGCTGTGCAGCAGTAGCCTTGGAGCAGTTTTCCCTACAGTAAGACGCTTCCTGTGGATCACCAGATTAATCACCTTGCATTTTTCTTTTTCAATCATATCACTTTCATCAGGGCATTCCCCAGCTCAAAAGCACTTCTCTGCTCATGGGATGAAATCCAGCCTAGGCATTTGGTGCTGGTTACAATCCATAGGTTCCCGTGTTCACAGTCTTCCTCCACTTAAAAATTCCACCTAAACTTTAAGGTGTGCTCTAACTCCTCCTCCATGACAGGCCCATAGGGCATCCTCTTCGCTACCTTATACCCTTTTCACGATCACTGATCACCACTACTGTAGCTCGTGTGCACAGAACAGGGGCCCCCTCGCTGACCCTCAGCTCCTGGAGGGGGGTGCTCAGGTTCTGACGCCGGGTTTGGAAGAGTGGCGGAAAGGGACGCTTCCAACTCTCCGTTTAAGGATGAGGAAACTGAGGCACCGAGACAAGGGGGGGTGACAGCAAATCAATGCGTGGGCTCGCATCCCCCAGCCTGGGGTACGGCCCCGCTCCACATTTCCCAGGCCTTGCACCCCTTGAGTAGTCATAAAGTGCGCAAACCGACCGGAGCGAATGAGAGAGCCGGTGAAGTCAGGAAAGCAAAGCGGAGAAGGGGGATGACGGAGAAGGTGCGCGGGGTCGCCAGCGACCGCAGGCCCAGCAGAGCCTCCTCCCCGCCAGGCCCAGACTCACTTTGCTGAGAGCGTGTTGATGGAGCCGGTGACCAGCATGAGCCCGGCCAGGAACAACTGGTACTTGGTCCAGGCCATCACGGAGGCCTCAGGGACTCCTTCGAGCCTGCAGATACCAAACCGGTCAACCCGGGTATCCGACTCGAGCGCTTCCGGGCCGGGTGTCACGTGACAAGCACTGGCCCCGCCCCATCATCTCGCCCCGCCCCCAGGAGTGCGCCTGGGTTTAAATTAAAGTGGTTGAGCTGACGGTGTTAAGGACAAGCCCCGAGATGGAAACGCGGGAATCTCCCTTCTACAGGATCCCCAGGAAACTCCAGGGAGGCCTGGGAGGTGTTCGTAGGGATCACAGCCTGCTGAGTTGCTCACATCTTCCGGCAAAGTGGCATAGGAATCTAGTTTCTGCTGCTGAGGAGACCGTTTTGTAACAGAGAATGGCCTGAAAAAGGGTAAAAATGTGTTCTGTCTCTTTAAACCCCCTTCACCCTTTTGGAGAACTAAAACCTGCATCCCTGCCTCAGGCCAGTTGTCGGGAGGGTTGGGGAGTATCCTTTGTTAGTTTTACCTCAGCCTACGGCTCTACTGGAATTGTCTCTGTAGAGGTCCTCAGAGGTACATGTCCCAGGAGGTCCTGGAAGGGGGAGCTCCTTCGCCCAAGAAGTCTTACATCAGGACCATCAACAATAGTTAAGACAGCCTGAAGCTGAAACTTCCCTGTTCTGTATGTAGTTCTCAACCTTCCTAATGCAGCGACCCTTTAATACAGTTCCTGTGATGGCATTTTAAGACAGGAGTCTCCATCTTTTTTTCTAGCAAATTAATAAACCCCTCTTTCTGTCTCCTCAAACCACTTTTCCTCCTTTTGTTGCAGCCTTTGGGACAAGTGCCAAACTTGGAGAATTTTATAGCCAATGAAACTAAATTGAGAGAAGCCGAATGATTTGCTTAAGATATGCTAGTGTGTGCCAGCCACATACACCTGAGCTGGCTGGTTCGCATCCAGCCCCTGCTTGCCAAACAACAATGACGGCTGCAACCAAAAAATAGCCAGGCGTTGTGCAGGCGCCTGTAGTCCCAGCTACTTGGGAGGCGGAGGCAGGAGAATCACTTGAGCCCAGGAGTTGGAGATTGCTGTGAGCTGTGATGCTACTGCACTCTACCCAGGGAGACAGCTTGAGGCTCTGTCTCAAAAAAAAAAAAAAAAAAAAAAGATATGCTAGTGTGTGTGTGTGTGTGTGTGTGTGTGTGTGTGTGTGTGTGTTGTGGGGGGGGTTTACTTGCACTCAGATTCTTCAGTCTCCAAAAATCAAGACCTTCTGCGTTGCCCCTGCACCATGCCCCACCCTGCCACTCCTTTGTGGACTCTATAGTTTTTACTCAGAGACATTCAGGCAGAAACATAGTTCCTGGGTTTGTTTACAGAGAATTTGTGGCCTTTAAAATCCTACTCCTGGTTCTCAGCTGTCAGCTGCCTGCCTTCCCCTTCCCCAGTGCTCTAGTCTGCATCACACCCCTGGTCATACCAGAGACAAGATCCTTTGGGGCTGCTTTCAGACCCAGTGGGCACATTTCCCCCATTACTGCAGACCTTGTTACTGGAGGTACAAAGACAGGGCCTGTCTGCCAGCTCCTCCTACTTGCTCAAAGATTGCCTTGAACTTGTGAAAGTGGCCAGAAAAATCCTCAAACCCTGCACCAGACTACTCGATTGCAGGAAGACTTGATGGAGAAGGTGTATAAGGACAAAATGTAGGTCCCCAGAAGGACAGGGGAAGGGCTGTCCCCATAGGAGAAAATAGTCATGGCTAGAGATGTTGAGTATGGAGTGTGTCTGGGACCTGCAGACCAATTCAGAAATTTCTTTCAATGGAACCTGACCTCTCTCAGTTAGTAGGGAGATGGAAGACGCAGGAGAGGTTTCTTCTGAGCTTCTTTGTCTCCAACAACACCTCTAGTTTTGTGTGATTTCAAAAGAATTCATTAATTTATCCAGAAATGTTTACTGAAATACTGGGACTTGTAGAATGAAGGAAGCACAGGTTCTCTCCAGAGGACAGACTAGGGCAGACCACACCAGTGGATAGCCCCACCCCTATCAGGGACAGTTCCTGTAGGCTGCAGTGACTCACTCGTGGGACTCGGTCCATTTTCCCCACATGATTCTAGGCCAAGGGCACAGTCCTGAAGTAAACATTACTAATGATCAGCCTGGCATGATGTCACTAGCAGCACAGTGTCTGTCTGTATAGCCACATCATAAAATGAATTTTAATTTGTCATGATTTCTGACCATTCATCAGACTGCTGTCTCTGGAGCCCAGGGGACAGGAAGATTTACTGGCAAATACACATGGAGTTTACTAAGTGTAATGCTCAGAGCCAGGTATGAGCCCTGAAGACAAGCGAGACAAGGTAGCTGCCCTCAAGGAACATGGGCTTCAGTGGAAAGAGAGGTTTACTATGCAGCAATGTGAGGCTGTGTAAGAGCAGAAGGGGTGGGGAGTGAGGGGATGACAGTGATGATCAGAGCTGTTCTGGCTCAGGCCTGTGGCGGAGCGTGGTCTCTGTGGCCTCAGTTTCACAGCAGCCTGTGGAACTGGGGTTCAGGGGAGCCAGGGCAGGGACTTGAAAGAGGAGCAAGATTGAGAATGGGGGTTCATTCAGGGCAGAAACAACCCTGGGGACACGACAGAGGTTATTGCCAGCCCTTAAGCCAGGATGTGACCTATAGTGGGGCTCCAGGCTCTGCCACCTGGCCAGAGTAGCCTTTATGGGAAAAAACTAGGATCAACATTTGTGTTCACAGGTATCAGAGAGCCCAGAGCTCAGGGAATTCTGGGAAAAAACAGAGAGGAAGTGGGGAATGTGTACATACATAGGCTGTGCACAATCCGTCTGTCAATCTGAAGTAATTGAAAGCATAAAAATCCAGTTTTAAAAAATGTATTCACATGAAAGGCTGAGAATAGCCACCCGGGAAATACAGACTCCAGAGAAACAGGATCAGTGCTTCAAAGTTAAAAGGCAAAGCCTTGCTTATATAGGCAGAAAACAAAAGAACTAGTATTTTTTTATAAAATATACGTGTGATTGGATTACATTATTTGCATTTGTTAGGTAACAGCTCAGTGTAGTTGAGTCCTTCACCCAGGGGGTGTGTCATATACCCCTACATAGTACCTGTTTGGTAGGAGCTTACTGAGTCCCCAGCTCCCTCCCCTTTCCTCCTTCTAGAATTTAATTATGTTTTCTCTCCTGTGAGCCTGTGGTTGTTCATCTTCTAGTTTCAAATTAGTACTGAGTACATGGGGTGCCTGCTTTTCCATTCTTGAGATACTTTTACTAAGGAGAATGTTCTTCAACTCCACCCAGGTAAATACAAGAGATGCAGGCTCAGTGCCTGTAGCTCAGTGAGTAGGGCGCCAGCCACAAATACTAAAGCTGGCAGGTTCAAGCCTGGCCGGGCCTGCTAAACAACAATGACGACTGCAACCAAAAAATAGCCAAGTGTTATGGTGGGCGCCTTTAGTCCCAGCTACTTGAGAGACTGAGGCAAGAGAATCACTTAGGCCCAAGAGTTTGAGGTTGCTGTGAGCTGTAATGCCATGGTACTCTACTGAGGGTAACATAGTTGAGACTCTGTCAAAAAAAAAAAAAAAAAAAAAAATACAAAAGATGCAAAGTCTCCACCTTTTTATGGCTGAATGGTATTCCATGGAATACATCTATCACAGTTTATTAATCTGTTCATGGGTTGATGGGCAGTTGGGTTGTTTCCACATCTATGTGATTGTAAATTGAGCTGCTATAAACATTCGAGTGCAAATGTTCTTATGATAGATACCTAGTAATGGGTTTGCAGGATCAAATGCAAGGTGTACTTTTAGCTCTTTGAGGATTCTCCATACTGCTTTCCAAAAAGGCTGTATTAGTTTGTAATCCCACCAACAGCTGTATAAGAGTTCCCTTCTTTCCACATCTATACCAGTTTCTGCAGCCTTGGGGCTTTGTGATGTGGGCTAGTCTCACTGGGGTTAGGTGATAACTCAAGGTGGTTTTCATTTGCATTTTTCTGATCACTATGGACAATGAGCATTTTTTCATGTGTCTGTTGGCCATTTGTCTTCTTGGGAGCAGGTTCTGTTCATGTTTCTTGCTCAGTAATTAATTGGGTTCATCTTGTTGACTTGCTTGAGTTCTTCATAGATTCTGATTATTAGCCCTTTGTCAGATTCATAACATGCAAATATCTTCCCTTCTGAAAGCTATTTGCTTTGTTCATTGTGTCCTTAGCTGTGCAAAGCTTTTAAGATTGATCAGCTCTCATTTATTTGTTTTTGTTTTTGCTGCAATTGCCAGTGGATCTTCATATATTCCTTCCCCAGGCCAAATGGTTGAGAGTTTTCCCCCACACATTCTTCTAGAGTTTTCATAGTTTTATGTCTTAGATTTAAATCTTTTATCCAGTGAGAGTTAATTTTTGTAAGTGGTAAGAGAAGGAGGTCCAGTTTCAGCCTATAGCAGACTGTTTTATAAGTTACAATTTTAGTTATAGTTTCTTTTCAGTACAGTTTGTTTTCACTTGCTTTCCAGTTCAAAAGAGTATTTAACATTTTGTCTTAGACAACATGATAGTCATAAAGTCTTTGTGAGAGAAAGGTAAGAAGGTTAATCTATTATGAAGATCAGTAGTGAAGAGGGAAGGAATCTTCCCCTGGTGCACTTTAATCTTTCTTCAGTCATTTACAACATTTGACAAAACAATTAAGCGTTAGGGTGTAAAGCTCAGCAGGTGCTCTGCACAGAATGAGACCAAGATTAGGATACAAAAGTATAAAGTTTATTTTATTATATTCTTAGGAATAGAGAGGGAATGAGAGAGTGAGATTCGGGAAAGAGAAAAGAGAGAAAGAAAAGAGGGAGAGAAAAGAGAGTAAGGGGACATGGCATCTCAAAGAAAGAAAAGGAAGAATGTCGCCCTGAGGTCAAGTGGCTAGCTGAAATTAAAGGGGATGAAGAGAAAAAGTTAATTACAGCCTTATTCAGAAGGTATTGAGAACGTGAATCCTGTATCTGGTTTTTCTCTGTAAGGTTGGAGACAGATTTTGACAGGTGTTTCTGATCTCGAGGCCTGATATTCACATCCCATTGTTTGTCCAGGGGCTTCTCAGGAACCCTTGAGGCTATAGGACAAATTCTAAAAGACAAAAGAGCTGGTGAATGTAAAGAAAAGAATTTTACATTTCTTTTGGTCTGCTTTCCTTTATTTGTTTTTGAAAACTTTCTGTACGAGGCAGAGAAAGAAAGCAAAGAGGAGAGAGAGTGTGAGGAGAGCCAGCCCACGGACATGATTTTAGCCCTTATTGAAAACTGTGAGTAATTTCTCTATCATTTCACTGTAAAAGCTGACCATCATACAGTAAAGAACAAGGCGAATCTAATCAGATAAACAAAGGTTAAGCTGCCTAGGTTACAGCTGTTTATCACGTGACTGGGATTCCATAATCATGTATTCCTTTAAGGCTCAGAATAATTTAAAGTTCCAATAGTTTAAATTTTAAATTACTTATTTCCATGCATTAGGTTATTATTTAATGGAATTCGGGGGCAGCACCTGTGGCTCATGGCTCAGTGAGTAGGGCGCCGGCCCAATATACTGAGGGTGGAGGGTTCAAAATCAGACCCAGCCAAACTGCAACAACAACAAAAAATAGCCGGGCGTTGTGGTGGGCGCCTGTACTCTCAGCTTCTCGGGAGGCTGAGGCAACAGAATCGCTTAAGCCCAGGAGCTGGAGATTGCTGTGAGCTGTGACATTACTGCACTCTACTGAGGGCGACCAAGTGAGACTCTGTCTCTAAAAAAAAAATAAAAATAAAAATAACAGAATTCAGGGATAGAGTTCATTGTTGTTGGATACAAATTTGCCTTATAATTTTGGAAGCCCTGATTTCCTTGTTTAAATAACACATCTGCAAACCAGCATAACTATTGTTAATACCTGGCCTGGATTCCACCCTCCCACATTGCTGGGAAGATCTGGGATCTTTTTTTGTTCTTTTTCTTTTCTAGGTGTGGGATTTTTGAAGACGCATCCTAAGGAAGCCAGTGAGAACTTTGGTGTTTTCGGACAGTGGAGACAATGGATAGGGTGAGGTAGGACAGGGTCCTCGTTCTTCCCTTGCTGAGCCTTCAGAACAAGGATTTTCAACCCGTGTGCTGGGTTTTCAGAACAAGAATTTTCAACCGGGAAGGTCTTAGGTTTGCTGCCAAAAATTTTAAAGATCATTAATGAATTAAATTTTTTTTTTTTTTTTGGTAGAGACAGACTTTATCGCCCTTGGTAGAGTGCTGTGGCATCACACAGCTCACAGGAACCTCCAACTCCTGGGCTTAGGCGATTCTCTTGCCTCCCGCGTAGCTGGGACTACAGGCGCCCGCCGTAACGCCTGGCTATTGTTTTGTTGCAGTTTGTCTGGGGCTGGGTTTGAACCCACCACCCTGGATATATGGGGCTGGCGCCCTACTCACTGAGCCACAGACACCACCCCATAATGAATTAAATTCTTTTCTAAATAAGTTCAAAGAACAGTAAGTATATTATTTTATTAATTCTTTTTTTTTTTTGATCGACGTAATTTAAGTGTGTTGTGTAAGTTTAAGTATAGGTTCAAGTGTGCTGTGATATAAAAAAAGATTGAAAAACACTGCTTTAGAAAGTCAAAAGTGGGCCAGCCTTGTTTGTGTGGTGATCTTGGCCATCAGAGGAGTAACTACCTCCTGACATTCAGATTTGACTGGTTCAAGCTAATTAAAGACAACAGCTTGTGAGAAAATCTGAAAAGGAGCAAATTTAGCAAATTTTCAGCAAAGGTAAGGTAGAAAATTTACTGAGTGTCAGGGATGCCCCAGTCACAGAGTGTGACTGGGGACAGTGGGAAGAGATGGAATTTCTTCAGAATCTTCAGGCATGGAAGGACATCTATGCAAGTTGTCCCCAGCTGGGGAAGGGAGGGGCTTCTGGCTGACTCTGCCACTTAAAGCAAAGTGACTGCATTCAGTTGATGAATCACTCAGAGCCCCACTTTCCTACCTATAAAATGGGAACAGCATTCATAGCTTATTATGTAGACAGGACAGATGTGGAAGTACAATGCCAGGCCCTCTGGGGAGAATTTGTACAGTCCCTGAGAGACCAGAGCCCGCCCAGCAGAAGGTACATTGAAAGAAAGACCTTAGCAAGCTTGAGTCTTCTGACCTTCCAAAGTGGAGACATTTTGAATAAATTTGCATGCTACCTTCAAAGAGCCTCTAATTTCCAGAGTCAAATAAAATGCTCTCTGTAAACCTTGCATTGGTATTCTGTCTGAATCAGTGTAATCGCATTTTGGATTAGGAGAGAGTTACTTTATCCTGGGAAGGACAGAGAGACGTGAGCAGACAGGCCAGGCCAGACTTGGTTTTTGTGTGTGTATGTGTTTTAAATAAGTTTTGCCTTATATCCTCAGGCCATTTTCCTCACCAGCTAGAATGTGACCTCCCAGACAGTGACTGGGTGTGTCTGGCTGCTTGTCTCTACCTGCAGGGTTGGCACAGAAGGGCAGACAGCTGAGGGTGTGGTTGGGAAGAGGAGCAAGGGACTTGGAGGATGAGGGCTGGAGTAGGCATGGGCTGGGACCAGGCCTGACAAGACTAGGTTGTGGGGGAAGGGAATGTGGACCATCCTTGCCAGTCACCTGTTCTGTTCTGGCTGACTTTACAGCTGGTTTCTATGGTGACCAGAGATGATTAGGTTAGAAGTCACCTGTTCCTTCTAGCTTCAGGCCCTCATAAGGTCTTTCTGAAACCTCTCCTTTCTTATCCTCTTCTGTGACTGCTACTCCTCTGCCCCTCAACACAACCCCATCAGTGCTGATCACTAGCCTTGAGGCAGCTCATTTGGGTCTTGGAAACTGGTGTTTGTCTTGGTCCTTGAGAGCAGGACCAAGTCAGATGCAGATAAAGCAGGGACTTCCAGTTAAATTTGATTTCAGATAAGCAAGGAATCATTTTACAGTAGGAACTGTCCCTAATATTCCTTGGAACATACTTATAGTAAAAAATGATTCATTATTTATCTGAAATTCAACTTTCACTGTGCATTCTGTATTTCACTTCTCAGTCTGACACTCTGCTGGCCTGGCATCCAGCTCAGTGTCCTAGCTCAGAGAAAGAGAACCATGACGGTGGCTGGATTGAATTGGTGTGTCCCAGGCAAACATTGTCTTTTGACTATACTTTTGACTAAGCTCATGATAGTTTCTCCCTTGACTCACTTAAACCTCTAGATCAATGTTTTTCAATGTATTTTTTTAATCTCATGGCACACTCGAACCTATAGTTAAACTTCCGCGGCACACTTAAACTATGTTGGACAAACAAGGAGTTAAAAAAAAAAAAAAGAATGTACTTAACCGTGCTTTGAATTTTTTTCAAAAATAATTTAATTAATGATCTTTAAAAGTTTTTGTGGCATACCTAAGATCCTCTCATGGGCTCACTGGTTGACAATCATGGCTCTAGGTTGACACCAGCTTTCTTGGACATGGGTCTTACCCTGGGGAACTCCAGGCTCCTGTGTTTAACATCCTTCTCATGCAATTCCTCCCTTGTCAGATTAGGAAACCTAGGTCCAGAAAGGTCTACAGTGTTTTGTGAGCCAGTTGACTCCATATATGTAGTATTTATTTATTTAGATTAGATTTTTATTAACTTAGTTGAAACCTGATAATTGAACTAAAATAAAATCTCAAGTCCCCCAGCCAAGTGAATGGACTTTTTCTTAGCTATGGGGACCACAGAAAAATCTTAAAGCTGAGTTGCTGGCTTTTGGGGGGGCCTAACACAGCCATACACAAACCTCCTCCTCTCTCCACCCCCTAAGTTTGTGCCAAAGGCCTTTCTGGGCAAACCTCTCCCCTACTGCCCCGTATAAAAGGAGTCTCTAACTGCCACCTGGGCACAAATGCCACCTTTGCACTGGCAAGGCGGGTCACCCTTTCTTTCAATAAAACTGTCCTGAACATCTCTGCTTTGGTCTTGTCTCTGGGTGCCACAATTTACGCCTTTCACCAGCCATGAGAAGGGAGGTTAAATGTGCCTTGTTATGCCTGCTCCCTTTTGGGGTTATTCTTTTTTTTTTTGGAGACAGAGTCTCACTTTGTCACCCTTGGTAGAATGCCGTGGCCTCATGGCTCACCGCAACCTCAAATTCTTGGGCTCAGTTGATCCTCTTGGCTCAGCCTCCCGCGTAGCTGGGACTACAGGTGTGTCCCCACAATGCACAGCTATTTTTAGAGACAAGAGCTCCCTCTGGCTTAGGCTGGTCTCAAACCTGTGAGCTCAGGCAATCCACCTGCCTCAGCCTTCCAGAGTGCTAGCGGCCTTCCAGAGTGCTAGCATTACAGGCGTGGACCATGGCGCCTGGCCCTGGGGTCACTCTTTAAGATACTAAATCATTAATAGGCTTAAGACCTTGTAAGACAAAGCTTAAGCCACATCTGCCAGCCATCAATTTACTTAACAGATTACTTAAATTTCTATAAATGTCCATGTCCAGTAGCTTGTTTCTGATTAATAGACTTCCTTAAAAACATTCCAAATCTTTAGGCAAAGCTTCATTTCTTAAACCAATTACAAATAAGAAAAAAACTTTAAACCCACCCATAACCACCCATGTTAAGTAAATGACCCCCTCACCCAACACCCCAGCTTTGAGATGTCCTGTCTTTTCAGGCCAAACTAATGTACACCTTCCATCTATAAATTTATGACTTCTAAGTGTAATTCCTGTCTCCCTAAAATGTATAAAACCAGCTCCTTAAAATGTAGCCCAGGGACTGTAGGTACATTTTCTCAAAACCTCTTAAAAATGTGCTCTGGGCCATCAGTCACACGTACTTGGCTCAGAATTAACCTCTTTAAATTATTTTATAGGTTGGATTTTTTTTTTCTGTTAACACAGTAATGAAAATATTCACTGGCCCCACAAATGCTTAATTAATATTTAAAGTAATACAACCTGTGAACAAATGAACTGTAAAAAGATATTTCTGGAACATTTGGGAGAAACTGAACATGGTCTACATAATGAGTTATTGCTAATTTTATTGGTGGTATTAGTTTCCTATTGCGTCTGTAACAAATTACCACAAACATGCATCTTAAAACAACACACATTTGTTATGGTATGGTTCTAGTGGACAGGAGTCAGAAGTTTACTCCCGGGACTATAATCAAGGTATTGGCAGAACTGTGTTTCTTCTGAAAGCTCTAGGGGAGAAGGCATTTCCTTGCCTTTCTGACTTCTAGGAACTGCTTGCGTGCCTGAGCTCCTGGCCCCACATCACTCTGAACTTTGTTTCTGTAGTCACATTGCCTTCTCTACTTGAAACCTCTTGCCTACATAGAGTGTGTGTGATTAGATTGGCTCCACCTGGATAATCTGAAATACTCTGCCTATCTGAAGATCCTTAACTTGATCATATCTGTAAAGTCCTGCTTGTCACCTAAGGTACCTTATTCACAGGTTTGGGGATTAGGACATAGACATCGTTGGGAGGCCATAGTAGTTGTGATACAGGTATCATGATAATTTTTTTTTTTTTAAGAGACAGAGTCTCACTTTGTTGCCCTTGGTAGAGTGCTATGGCATCACAGCTCACAGCAACCTTCAACTCCTGGGCTTAGGCGATTCTCTTGTCTCAGCCTCCTGAGTAGCTGGGACTACAGGCGCCCACCACAAAGCCTGGCTATTTTGTTGTTGTTGTTGCAGTTTGGCCAGGGCTTGGTTGGAACCCGCCACTCTCGGTATATGGGGCTGGCGCCCTACCCACTGAGCCACAGGAGCCACCCTATCATGATTATTTTTTTAAAAAGTACTTAGAGAGTGAAGCAATGATAGGCAAAACTCTTAGAGAGTGATGTAATTATAGGCAAAACATGGTTGTTGTTTTTTCTTTGAGACAGAGTCTCACTTGGTCACTCTTGGTAGAGTGCCGTGGTACTTTAGCTTGCAGCAACCTCAAACTCTTGGGTTCAAGTGATCCTCTTGCCTCAGCCTCCCAAGTAGCTGGGACTACAGATGCCTGCCACAATGTTTGGCTATTTTTTAGAGATGGAGTCTTGAACATGCTCAGTCTGGACTCAAACCTGTGAGCTCATGTAATCCACTTGCCTTGGCCACCCAAGTGCTGGGATTATAGGCCTGAGCCACTGCACCTGGCCCTAAACATGCACTCTTTATGGTATTGGTTCACAGATTGGAGAGTAACTGGGAAAGAAGAGGAAGTCAAAAAATACACCCAAAGTCATGCAGAAATAGAGTAAGTATGGTACATATGTTGCATTTCAAATCAGTGGTGAGTATTTAAATGTTGGTGGAATAACTGGGTAATATTTGGAAAAAATAAATTTTGATTCCTTCCTTTTACCTTACACCAAAATAAATTATAGCTGGATAAAGGATTTTTTTTTGGTTTTTGGCCGGGGCTGGGTTTGAACCTACCACCTCCGGCATATGGGGCCGGTGCCCTAGCCTCTTGAGCCACAGGCGCCACCCTGGATAAAGAATTTTATTGGAAGAAAAAATTAAATCTTAAAATTACTAGTAGGAATTATAGAATAGCCATTTTTAAGAAGTTGCAATAGTTCTGAAGTAGGAAAGACCTTCCTAAGTATGATAGAATACCTTGCACTGGGGAAAAAAACATAAATAAAATCAAAGGCTTATGACAATCTGGGAGAAATATTTGCAATTCACACCATATACCAAGAGCTAATTTCCTTGACATATAATGAGGTCTTAAAAACCAATAGACATTTCTCCAAAGAAGATGGCTAATAAGCATGTGAAAAGGTTCTTCACCATACTTAGCTATTAGGAAAATCTGAATAAAAACCACAGTGATGGTTTGGCGCCTGTAGCTTAAGCAGCTAGGGCACCAGCCACATACACTGGAGCTCGCGGGTTCGAATCCAGCCCATGTTTGCCAAACAGCGACAACTACAATTTAAAAATAGCTGGGCGTTGAGGCAGGCGCCTGTAGTCCCAGCTACTTGGGAAGCTGAGGCAAGAGAATCGCTTAAGCCCAAGATTTTGAGGTTGTTGTGATGCCACAGCATTCTCTCTATCTAGGGTAACAGCTTGAGACACTGTCTTAAAAACAAACAAAAACCCTCACAGTGATGTACCATTTCCCACCTACTAGCCTGGCTTTTTTTTTTTTTTTTAAAGAAGGAAAATAACAAGTGTTAGGATATAGAGGTTATATCCTCAAAAGGTTAAAATAAGAGTTAGCATACAACCAAAGCAATTCCACCCCCAGGAATCTGCCTAAGAAAAATGAAAACATGCATTCCCTCAAAAACTTGGACATGAACATCTATAGCAGTATTATTCACAACAGTCAAAAAATGGGAACAACTCAAATATGTATCAATGAAGGGATAAGCAAAATATGGTATATCCATATAATGGAATATTATTAAACAATAAAGAAGAGTGAAGTACTGACACATGTAGAGCAGTTTCAACCTTGAAACTATTATGCTGAGTGAAAGAAGCCAGTCACACAGGAACACATACTGTGTGATTCCACTTATATGAAATGTCCAGAATAGCAGAACAGACAAAACTTGGGGGTTTTTTTGTGTGTTTATATTTTTGAGACAGAGTGCCCTGTTTGTTCCAGGGTAGAGTGCCCTTGTGTTACAGCTTACAGCAATCTCAAACTCCTGGGTTCAAGTGAGTTGTCTCAGCCTCCCCAGAAGTTGGGACCACAGGTGTGTGCCACCATGCCCACCTAATTTTTCTATTTTTAGTAGAAACAAGGTCTCGCTCTTGCTCAGACTGGTCTGGAACTCCTGGGCTCAAGCAATCTACCTGCCTCACCCTCCCAGGGTGCTAGGATTACTGGTGTGAGCCACTGCACCCAGACAGGAACTCAGTTTTAAGGTTTCTCTGGGGAACCCTTGGCTAAGAGGGCTCCAATTTAGTCAGCAGGGGTCTATGGTATGTAAATTGTGTCTTAATAAAGCTATGCACAAAATTCAATGTAAACAAGACAATAAGCACAAAAAGAAAATGGACAAAGAATACAAGATAGTCCATGAAAAATGAAGTACCTCTCAGGGCCATGAAAAGATGTTCAACTGTGCTTATAATAAAGAGAAACAAATTCACAATCACAAAGTTGTGGAAACAACCCACATGCCCTTTAACACATGAATGGATTAATAAATTGTGGTATATGCATACTGTGGAATATTACTCAGTCACAAAAAAGATGGAGATCTTATATCTTTTTTAATAACTTGTATGGAACTGGAGACCATTCTCCTAAGTGAAGTATCACAAGAATGGAAAAACAAACATTGCATGTACTCTGTACCAAATTGGAGCTAGTAGATCAACATTTAAATGTTCTCATGTGAGAATAATGAAATGAAGTTCAAGCTGGGGGGAGGGTGGTAAGGAATGGGTAGATTCCCACCTAATGGGTACATTGCACAATTCCTGCGTGAAGGACACAACTACAAGGCTTGGACTTTAACCTTACAAAGTCAAACCATGTAATCAAATCGTATGTACCTTCATAATAATCTGAAATTAAAGAAAAATACAATGAGTATCATTTTTACCTGTTCAATTGAGAACTTTTAAACAAAGTATGACAATGTGCTGTT
Organism: Loris lydekkerianus; assembly: GCA_963574355.1. Classification (NCBI taxonomy): domain Eukaryota; kingdom Metazoa; phylum Chordata; class Mammalia; order Primates; family Lorisidae; genus Loris; species Loris lydekkerianus. The sequence goes on from CAUYPK010128683.1 coordinate 57,568, forward strand.
GGTCAGGCTATAGAGAAATACTGTTGTATATTAATGGTGGAAATCAAGACAGAGAATTTGGAAATAGCTGTAAAAATTACACATGCACACGCTTTGCCTCAGCCTGGAGCTGCCACGTGACCCTGGATCATATGTCTCTGGACATGTTTGAATGAGATAATCAGACCTTGTAACTGATTCCATGAAACCCTGTATGTTTTGTAATCTCCCTTAACTAATGACTTGAACTTCTGAATTGTTCCCCAGAAATGACGAGCTCAAATCCTGGCCTTACATGACCCTCCTGCCTTGGCCTCCCAAAGTGCTGGGATTATAGGAAGAGCCACAACACTTGAAATGATGAATTTTCTGCAAGACAAAGGAGTTGAAATTCTGAAGTTTCCAGGGTAGACCTCTTGGTGCCTAGATTCACATCCTACCCCCAATACAGGTAACCCTTTGTGACATAACACCACAACTGGCCCCAAGACCCATGGCCCACGATATCCCTTAGTCAGAGACGCAGGTTTGAGGCAAATCTCTCCAGTTCCTCCTGTTCTTCCAGCAAGACATTATTGTATTACAAATTCCTTTCTTCTTTGGCAATCCTTGTTGTGTCAATCATTGGATCTTTGTGCGATGAGCAACTAGAGGTAAATGAAACCCCCTTGTAGTTTTGCTAAAAGCCTTACATATTTTAGTTCTTATTATGCTGGGTTTTCTGGTATATGAGATCAAAATTAATATTGATAATTCCAGCAATTCCAGAAGTTTATTCTTTTCTTTCTTTTTTTTTATTAAATCATAGCTGTGTACATTAATGTGATCATGGGGCACCATACACTGGTTTTATAGACCGTTTGACACATTTTCATCACACTGGTTAACATAGCCTTCCTGGCATTTTCTTAGTTATTGTGTTGAGACATTTACATTCTACATTTACTTTCACATATACCCTTGTAA
>CAUYPK010128689.1:0-102111 GCA_963574355.1 Loris lydekkerianus
GGTCCCTCCTCAGAAGCAGCATAACAAAATCCAAACTTGGCAAAGAGCCACAGTATACAAAATAATGATAAGAGGCAAAGAGCCGAAATTCATTTTGGCAGGGAGCCGCATGCGGCTCTAGCCGCGTGTTCGCCACCCCTGCTAGCTGCTGAGCTAAAGGCGCCGAGCCTCCACACTCCTATAGTACAAGGCCAACACTCCACCTGGATGTCTGACAGGCATCACAAACCAGCATACTCCCAACTCTCCTGATCAAAGCCTGCTCCATTTATTGCCTTCTCCTTGTCAATACATGGCAACTCGAGTTTTCCTTTGACTCAAGCCAAAAATCTTGGCTTTATCCTTGAACTCTCTTCTTTCTTACACTCCATAAGAAAACCCTGTCAACTCTACCTATAAAATATACCTAGAATCAGGCTACTTTTCCCACCTCCCCAGCTCCAACCCTGATCCAAGTCCCTATATCTGGATGTCTAAGTAGGCTCCTCCTTGGTCTACCTGTTTCACCTGCTCCCTTAAAGTGTACTCTCAGCACAGCACCCAGGGTGAGCCTTCTAAAAGGTAACTTTTGTCTCGGCAGCCCTTGGCACAAAGCCCTCCAGTGCGTACAGCCCATCCTGGATGAACACCCATCGCAAGTTCTTTGCATTTGCCCCTCCCTCTAGGAACCCTTCACCTACACAGCCACAGGTCTAGTTGTCCCTTCTTCCATTTTCTCACCTATTTAAAATCACAAACCTCAATACCTTAACCCTTATTTTTCTCCCTAATATTTATTATCACCTGAGTTATTCTAGTTTTTCTTGCTGATCATCTGTCCTCTTTCTAATAGAATGAACTCTCATTTGAAGGTCCGATTCTGTTTTGCTTCCCACCATATCCTTGCTATCAGGCAAGCAGTAAATGCTCAAAGGTTATTTCTTGAGTGAATAATGAATGGAAATGGAAATGAAAATAGAAGTGAAAATGCAGGCCAGAAGAGGAGAAGGGCAAGGTGTGAGGATTATTCCTTAATGCTGGGCCTAGAGAAGAGATACAGAAGGATTCTAGATGCAAGAAGTGGGCACCAAGCCCAATTTGCTTATGCCCTTGGGAAAAGGGAGGTAATTATTATTATTTTTTTTTATTTTATTTATTTATTTATTTATTTTTGCAGTTTTTGGCCAGGGCTGAGTCTAAACCCGCCACCTCCGGCATATGGAGTCAGGGTCCCACCCCTTTGAGCCACAGGCGCCGCCCGGTCAGTAATTATTTTAAGCAGATTATTTGAGGTCCAGGAAACAATCATCCTAAACAAAGCCCCTGAGACGTGCAAGTCAATCGGACTCCTACAGAGGGCTCCCACGGAGGCCCTGCGGCTGGCTGGCAAGTGGTTGTTCAGCCTCCAGCCCAGTGACCTGCACAGAATCTGGCCTCGGCGCACAGAAAGCCCCCACTCCAGCAGTAGGCCATAGGGGGCGCTCGGGACTCAGGCCCACAGACCTCCCTGCCCCACTCTACTCCCCCGTTGGGACCCATGCACCCACCGAGTCTGCAGGCTCTTGATCCGACCCAGCATGTCCAGGTGTCCTGCCGAGTACTGTTCAATGACATCTTTCACGTCATAAGGTCGCAGAGTCTCCTTGAATTTCCTTTTGGCCACCAGGAACTTCAGAATCCTGTTGGGTGAGAGGGTCTCAGAAGAAGGAGCCTGTTCCTGCATGGGATTCCTTTGCAGCCCCTTTGCTTCCCCCTTTGTTCAGCACCAGAGCACCTCCTGCTTTGGTCAACACAAACAGCCTCTCCAGGTTCCCCAACCTCCCTACCTCCAAGTAGCAGCAACAGAGACATGATGGAAAAGTGTTTTCAAGGGGCAAGGGGCACAAATGAGAAGACAGGAGATTAGCCTCGGGGATGGACTTTGAAGAGCCCTGGATCCCTGGACATGTGGGTGGGTGTCTTTTACTCTGCTCTGGCATAACCACTCTACCAGCCTGTGCAGAGAATGCCCTCCAGGGGACAGCCCAAGCTGGAAGAGGGGCAGCTGGGTGGACATAGGGGACAGCTTTGAGCAATTCAGGAGGTAGAACTAAAAGGCTTCCTAATTTGAGTCAAGGGTGACTCCCATGGCTTGGGTAACAGGGTGGGCAATTGTGCTGCTGCTTGAAATGGAAACCCAGGAGGAAGAGCAAGTTTGGGGCATGCTGAGTATGAGGGGTCTGTGAGGTGGCCAAAGAGAGCTGACCTAGGTCACATGGCAGCTCTGGCACTGTGTTCCAGATGCTAGTCACATGGAGGGGAGAAACAGGATGTGTGAAAATAGGGTGAGAAGAGGCCTCAGACTTCAGAGAGAGTAAAGGGGGCACCCAGCTGACTCTGATGTTAAAAGGAACACAAAGAGAAGAGGCTTGTGGCAGATGCATCAGCCAGAGAAGAGAGGAGGTGAGTCCAGAAGGCGGGGGGTCAAGGGTTAGAGCTATAGGCTGGTGACAGAGACTAGGCCAGGACTCCAAGCCAAGAAGCATGGAGGCCAGAGTCATCCTAGGCATGGCCAAAGGGTGACTTTGGTCCCTTCTTAATTGTCAAGGCAGGAAGATAGCTATTAAGACAAGGGCTTTTAAACTTTTTGGACCAAGACCTATGTTAAAAATTATATTTTACACCACAAACTAGTACATAGACACACACAGATAACTGAAGTATAAGCTTCATAAATATTACCCTTCATATGAAAGATGGACGCTGATATATATATATGTGTGTGTGTGTGTGTGTGTGTTTTTAACACTGGTCAGGGCTCAGTAAATTGATTTCAATCTCAACTAGTGGTTTGAAAAGCACTGCTCTGGAAGTCCTGGAGGAAACAATTGAGGTCAAGATGTTCAAGGAGAGAGAGTTTGAAACACAAAGACAAAAGGATGAGACTGAGACAGAGATGCAGGGGGAAAGACAGGAGCCCCTGGAAGAGTCAGGCAGATGCTGACACGCAGCTAGAGAGAGAAAGAAGAGAGCCTGTCACAGGCAAGAGCTAGAAAGAGGAGAGAGAGGAAGTGGGGAGGCAGAGAAAGGGGTGACTGGCAGGACACTGGGCATGTGAGGAGAGGGACCATGATGGGCAGCTGTTCCTACCATCCCGCTGGAGCCAAGCCCTCTAGACATGATGAGTCAGAGTAAACCCTGCTGGGAGCCAGATGCCACCTCCCCACCCCACCTGCACTCTAGGCGGGCAGCAGCTGGCACTCTGGGAGCAGGCCAGGCATGGCCACAAGGGCAGGCCTAGATAGGGAACAGCAATGGTGGCTGACGGATGGGGTGCTCACCCCAGGCCTCAGTCTCACCTGACAGAGCGGATGACCATCTTCACAGCAGGCATGACATCGTCCACTGTGAGCTCACACTGGTAGCTCTTCTCCTCCACTACTTCCTCTGAGGGGCCCTCTGCAAAGACAGGGGCGGCCCCAGTCGTCCACTCTCAAACCCTGCCCCACGCAAACCACCATCAGAGGTATCAATAGGAACACAAGAGGCCTAGAAAGAGCCCAGAATCTTCCTGGGGACAGACCAAGTTCCTGCATCCCTGGTTGCTGCCCCTTACTGCCCAACCCAGGACAGAAAATTCCAGTCTGTTGAGTGTCTATCTGCCCCTGTGGCCAGTAAGGGTAAACATCTATCTGGTGGCAAGTGAGCAGAAACTACTTTAGGACACATCTGGTCCGGCCTGGGGCAAATACATATGTCCCACAAAGCCCTGGAGGAAGCCCTGCTGGTCCAACCATGCAGAACAGTGAGCCCCAGAGGAAGGTGTTTGGTGTCTCTGCAGGTAACCACCCACAGTCTTATTCTGCTGCTCAAGGGGCTGGCTCCCATGCCCAGATGTGCAACTGGGAAATGCCTTTAAAATGAGTCCTCCTGCTCTGGATGAGAGAAACAGCTTCACTCAGGCTAGTGCCCTATTTTGCCCAGAGAGGGATGCTATCTTCACCCCACAGGAACAGGGAGCAGGAAATCCGACAGCTTCCAGCACAGGGAAGGGAGGTCCCAGGCAACAGCCATGCCCAGGCTTCTGTGGGTCAGCACTTCCCAATGATGGTTTGTGGGGTTCTGTAAACTCTGAGTTGTCGGCCAGCAGCCTCTTGAGGGATAACACAGCACAGGCAGTGACAGTATGGCTAGGTCCCCTCCCTCTTAGGGTAAAGGGGCATCCTGTCCTCATCTTCCATGTTTGTCCACTCACCTCCACTTTTCCCCACCCAGAGGCCCAAAATACGTCAAAGCTGGGAGAGGTCATCTGGGGCTTTGTCAAAACAACCCAGGAATCATTTTCCAGAAGATGACACTGAGGCACAGAGCACTGGGGAGGGGAGGGAGAATCTTGCCTAAATCACAGTGCAAGTCTTTAGCAGAGCTAGAACTCAAAAAAGTGACTCCACCAGGCCCACAGCTTCATGTCCACAGACTAGACTGGGTGAAGAGGGGTGGGCAGACCTGCTTGAGGACAACAGCTCTGCCACTCATGAGCTGGGGGAATCTCAGTGTCCATGTCTGCAAAGTGGAAATGAAAACAGAACCTACTTCTGGGGTTCTGTTCACTGGGAGAAGTGAATGAGATAATCCAGTGTGGGGAGTACACAGCCAGGGCTTAGCAAGTGGGGCTTCCTGCTCCCTCCAAAGCACATCTGTCATCAGCCAGCTTAGACTGAGCACTTCCTATATTCTCAAAAGTCTTCTGTTCACCTTCCATGGATTGTCTCATTTAAGCTTCACAATAATCCTGTGAAGTAAATACTATTATTGGTCCCATTTTACAGATGACAAGAATGAGGCCCAGAGAGATTAGGTCACTTGTCCAAGATAAGTGACAGAGCCAGGATTCAAATCCAAGCAGCCTGGCCCCAAATCTGCTCAAAACCCACAACCAAATGTAACCCTCCGTTTGATTCTCAGTTTGATGCCCAAAGATGATCAATCATTTGCAGAGCTGAGACTAAAGCCACATCTTCCTGTCCCTAGCCCAGCCTGTCCCCACCCCTGCCACCCTCAGCAGGTCCTGGGCCCTCAGGGGCTCACCCTCAGCAGAAGTTCGGGGTTTGAGTCTCAAAGAGGCCCGGAAGCGAGTGCGGTCATTGAAGCTCCAGCTCTTCTGCACCTTGGTGGGGCTGGTGGCCTCACCCACCTGCTCACTGCTCGGGGACGTGGGCATTGGCGGAGGTGCCAGGTGCTGCTTCGAAGGACCTGTCCGGCGCTGGGAGCTGCCCAGGCGGATGCGGTCTTTGATGCCCATCCGACTGCTGGCAGGGCGGGTTGAGGAGAAAGGCAAGTTAACTGGAGCTGGAGGCGGTGGTGAGTGGAGACAAAGCTGACTTAGGACCTAGGGGTGGCTACTGGGTCTTGATTTCCCCACCAAGGGGAGACTTCCTGGGATGGGAGAGGGGTGTTGTGAGGGGAGCCCTGACTCCTACAAGAAGTTGATGCAGTGTCATTTGGAGCAGTTCCCCTCCTCACCCCTTCCTCCCACCCCTCAGTGCCCAGACAGATAGGAGTGCACAGGAGACAGACGTCAGAGTGGACGGAGTAAGAGAAACCCAAGGAGTTAGAGAGACAAGAGGACAGGGTCGTTGGGCCTGGCTCAAGTGGGTAGCAGAGGGTGGAGGTGGTGACCTCTTTGGGCACAGACAGGCTGCTGAGGGGCAGAGCAGCTTGCCTGGACTTGCATGCTGAGGTCGGGCTCCAGTCCTCACTGTGCACAGGGGCAGGCTGTTTGGAGTTGAGGGTGCATGCGTGGGTGTGTAGGCGCACAGGCACCAATGTGCATATATATGCTGGCATTTATATACATGTGTCAATTTATATTTTCCTCCATTCCCCACTGCTGCAGCTACCTGACCCTACACTGGTCAGGTTAGGGCTTTAGTACCTGGTATAGCTGTGCAGGCAGTGTACTGCCAAACAGGGTCTCCACCTCACAAAGTCTTGCATGCAGTAGGGCCCCAGAGCTATGCAATGCCTTGGCCTGCTGAGGGCCTTGGCCCCATGGTTCCACCTATTGGGCCCACAAGCATGCCCAGGATAGGCCTGGTACCTGCACTCCCAGGCAGGGTCTGTATTTGATAACCTGTTCTTCTGCTCTGACCACCTGGATTGATGTCCTGCCTGTGAGGTCTCAGATTCCCTGCCCTTGAAGATCTATCCCCTGTACTGCCTACTGAACTCCAAGTTCAATAGCATTACACATGTCCGTGTGCATGTGAACACACATGTGCATGTCTGCACACTCCTGGATTTCCCTTCCCACTACCAACCCTCCACCACATCCCTGAACCCTGGAGGAAGACAGATGAGGGGAGGCCTCAGGTTTCCTAGGACAGGCCCCAGTTAACCATAACCTGGTACAGTAACTCTGTGTCCAAGAGGTTCAAGGACCATGTTATCACTGTTTAGGTAGCACCTATGCAAACATCCTCCATCCCATTCCCTGGGGTATCATTGCTGGCTCCCCTGCTGTGGTTTGCCACTGGAGGCCCCCCAGAAGACAGGGGCTGGGACTGAGGGGGATCCCCATCAGCTCTGCCTTAGGAGCGCCCCAGCCAGCCTCAGAGGAGGCCTCAAGTCGAGGGAGGGAGTGGGGAGGAGACTGTGTCACCTATTAGGGACTTCCAGATGAAGGGTCAAGCAGAGAAGAGGTTCTGGTTTCGGTGCTAGGTGGGAGCTGGGGTCCCCCATACCTAGGGCATGGGTTAGGGAGCCAAGGTTCTGGGGTAAAGGAAATCTCAAAACCAGGGGCACCTTCGGAAAGGTGGCCAGAACATAGGGCCATCCTTGGGGTGGGGAGTCTCTGCCCAGAAGGGAGAGGTTTATAGGTCAAGGATGGGGACTCTGAGGGTATTAGAAGGAAAGTTCAGGGATGGCTGTTGAAATCCAGCGTGCTCTTTGCTGGTCCAGAATCTCATCAATACACGCCAAAGATTCCAAAGTTTGAGTTTGGCTCTCCCAAACTTTCCTCTGCAGAGCCATTCCTCTGGGCTCTCCTCATGCCAGCAAGCACCCTCCCCTCACCCAGCCCGTGCAACCCCTCCCCCTGTCCTCCACTCCTCCAAGGGGGAGAGGAATAGAGGAAAGTGGAGAAGGCCCTGACTTTTCAGCCAAGGACTTGGAACTCTGCATCGCTGTGCCCAGCACATAAGGCTCCAGTCACGTTCTGGGGAAGGGCATGACCTCCCCATCACAAGAAGTATACAAGCAAGGCTGAGCCTACATTCAGCAGGCCTTTTGAAGGAAGGGATTTGGGGGCTTGCACTAGAGGCCTTGAAAGGTCCCTTTCCTGCTCTGATTCTGTGATGGTTGGGGGAGGCTCTGGCCTGGTTTGTGAGGTTCTGTAATTTTCCAGCCAGAGACCATGGGTTCCTATGTAATGCAAGGCGGCACTGTTTTCCCTGGAGTGGCCCTGAATTCTAGTTTCTTGGGCAGGACCCAGAAAATGGCTCACATCAGCCTTTCTGAGCCTAAAAGTGCAAAGAAAATGGAAAGAAACCTGGCACACAGGGTCCTGCCTGGCTGCCTAGGCTCTGTCACTTCTCTCAGCCACTACGTGTGGTGGGTTCCATCTTTACCATATCTAGATTATAAATGTAGCAAGAGGTGAAGCGTCTTGCCCAAGGTCACAGGGCTCCTACAGCATAGAGAAAGGACTGGAGGTCCCTGACTTCAGGGACTGTGTCCTTTTTCTGGGACAAGCAATCAGGATAGAGTTTACAGCAATGAGTCTCCACTAGGGATGATTCTCCTCCATTAGGGGACATTTGACAATGCCTGAGACATCTGTGGTTGTCACATGGAGGGGTGCTCCTGGCATCCAGTACATAGAGCCCATGGATACTGCTAAACATCCACCACGCATGCAATAACTCCCAACCCCAAATGGCAATGGTGCCAAGATTGAGAAACTCTGGTCTAAGGCTCTGTTGGTGCCTGGGAGAGGGATATGGTGGGCTTGGCTGTGGCTGCCCTGCCCACCCAAGCCCTGCACTTACCTCTACAATGAAATTCTTTAGGGACTCATCATCTGCTGGCCATAGGCCAAGCTCTTGGGAAACAAAGGCAGCCTACCACTCCTGACACTGAACACCACCTGGCTCTTTAGGGACTATGGATACAGCCTCACCGCCAGCCTCTGGCCGTGCCTTCCTGTCCATCATGTCCTCCACAGCCAAAGGAGGTGTGCAAAGGGGCAGGTCTGACCCTGAGACCCCTCAGCTGAACCCTGTGCTACGTCTCCACTGCCTACAGCCCTTGTTTCCAAGCTACTTTCTGAAGAAAGTAAGATCTTATCTGTCCAACCTACCAAATCAAATGAGGCTAACATTTTTAGGAGCTAGACACAGTTTCCATGGAAGCAGATCCCATTATCATCTGCATTTTACATCTGAGGAAACTGAGGCACAAAGGGGTCAGGTGGTAGCTAGACTATGGTCCAGAACCCACATTTCTAAGACTGCCTATTGTTCAGCAGAAGCACACATGGACAGCCAGGAGCTCTCGCTCATCTCCTAGGTCTGGGTCCACCAACCCACAGGGCTCCAGAGGCACCTTTAGGAAAAAAGGACCCTGAGATACCAGGCTGCCAGGCATGCCAACAGGAAGAAGCTCACACTGGGCATTGGGGTTCTTCAAAACCCAGCTCTGCCTCTCAGCTCAGCTCACACTGGGCTGCTGGTTTTTCCCATGCTGTGCTCGCCACAGCCTGGAGTGCCCTCCCTGACACCACTCCTTTTGGGGCTTCCTCTGGGTTTCGTGCCTCACTGAGCTCCACACCCCCTCTGTTTCCTCCTTTTGCTACATTCATGGCACCAAACTGCAATTACTCTTTGTGGCTCTCTAGGGACCATGTTTCATTCATCCCTGTGTCCCTAGTGTATAGAGCAGGTACCAAGAAATATACTGGAGATACAGCTAAAAGAGCTAGGGCTCTGGAGTCATCAAATGAGGAGCCAATCCCAGCTCCTCCAGGCATCTGCCAGGTCCCTAGGTGGCCAGCAGGGAGACAGAAAGCTAAATCCAAGGCCTGGCAAAAGTCAGAGTGGGAAGGACCCTCAGAGAGCCTCTAGTTCAACCTGCCCATTCCAAAGATGGGAAACTGAGGTCCAAGAAGGGGAAGAAATTTGGCCATGATCACCCAGTGGGTCAGCGGCAGAGGCAGCACGCATCCCCACAGTGCCTGCAAGTACCCCTCCTAGCACACCGGGCCCATTCCCCAGCTCCGGCAGAGGCATCCCCAGGAAGGTAAGGGGCTCATCAGGCCCCCAAGGCAGACGGCAGGCGGCAGGCACATGCACCTTGTCCATGGCCCATCCTGTCCCCCTCTCCAGCTCCCAATCTGGGTGGGGCAAGGAGGAGTGGGAACCGGAGGAGCAGGCGAGGGGGTACCTCGGTCTCCAGCTGGCGTGAATCCGAAAGAAACTCCGTTTATTACTAAACATCTGGCTGGAAAGTTGAGAACAAGACACAAACAGAGGTTAGTGGGAAAGGGAGAGAGGGCAGAGCATGGGGAGCTGCCAGGATGGGGCCGGCCTCCTGTAGCTGGTGGAAGAGAGAAAGACCACCACCTAAATCATCCTCCAGCCCCATCCCCAGGAAGAAAAGGTTCTCATGTTTTGCATTAGTATGTCCTGGGAGTGTGTTAAATATGCAGAAGCCTATGCCCTTCCTCCAGAGATTCTGATCCTGTGGGCTGGAGAGAGAGAGGTCCAGGTATCTGCATATTGAACAAATGCCCCAAGGGATGCTGATGCAGGCGGTCAGGAGACCATGCTTTGAGAAACTCATTGCAAAACCCTAATGAGGGGAGGCAGTTCCCTGGCAATGCCACCCCCCAGGAAGTCCTGCTCCATTAGCTCCACTTCCTGTGAAAAATGCTTGACCTGGGTCCATCCCCAGCACCACTAGCGCCGTGACCAACCAGGTGCATATATGTGTGTATTTGGGATGGGCATCCTGCCTAGGGTACCCACCCCATAGGGTCAAGACAGCCATATTTTAGGATATGGCCATTTTGCCTGAGCATGGTGAAGGGTCTAAAAGTGATGGCTCAGCCCCCTGGGGTTTCTGGAAAGAAGGGACACTCCATCACGACCACCAAGAGTCTCAGACACATAGGCCCTCCAGGGCAGACAGAAATCAGGTTGGGAGTTAGTGCTGGCCAAGCCCTTACCAGTATTCTGTCCCTGGTGCTTGGGTGATGCAGGGTGTCTAAGCACCCAGAGAAACAGTTGGGGATGGGGGGTACAGGTGCTGGCTCCATGCTAGCCTCCATTCTCAGTGCCTTCTGATTCAGGCAAGGTGAGGCCAGAGTGAACAGAAAGCTACAGAGAGCCCTGGCTCAGGTCCTGGGCAGGGTTGCTGGGATGGCAAAACGTCTCATTTTCTGCCTATACACAATGGTTTGGTAAGGATGTGGTTAATAACGAGAACAGTTATTATCAGTTATCTGTCAGACAGTGACAGAGAATCAGAGTGGATCCCCACCATGAACTTCTCTCCCAGGAAGCTCCCAGCTTCGTCTGGCTGGTCATATGTCCCCTCCCTCAAGTCCCAGCCTCTCCCTCTCTACCCACTTCCTATCCACCCTTGCCCCAAAAGTATCCTCATTGGAGAACAGGGAAGGATGCTGCTCCCTGCATCCTCTGTGCCAGAATTCCTCCCCAGACCTTTCCACTCCAGATGCTCAGACAACCCAAAGTCCCTCATCAGTCTGAACATCACTAACTTTCTGCTAGGGCACAGAGGTTCAGACTGACATGGTAACTTCTTTAAAGGACACATAACATCAGGTGGCAGAGGCAAGCTCCACCACACCTTCTCCCTCTCATCTCCCAGCCCTTCTTCTGGGCCTGGGACTCAAAATCACACTGAGGCTCGGGGTCCAGACATCCACCTGATGATGTGTGAAGATGAGATAAAATAAAGAGTTGGGTAAGGGACCAGGGAGGAATGTGGTGGACTGAACCCTTGACGTTAAAGCTAAACTTCCATAAGAGTAGCCACATGATCATGCCATAGGTTGATGGGCTTCCCTTATCCAAATATGCCTGAAATTCCTGTTTTTGTGAACATTTGTGTCGGGGGAACAGGTTTTTTCTTTGTTCTTCTTTCACGGTGCAAAAGTTCCAGAAAAGACAGGTCAAGGGGACAAGAAGGTTGGGAGCACCAAAAAGACCACAGGAAGGATGAAAAGAGAATCCCAGGAGGCCCCCCTGGGCTCAGCAAAGGTGTGGACAAGGTTCGCACTAGACAAAAGCATTAGTCACTGTTTGAGTTCGCACAAGTCCTGCAGCAGTCTTAGTCACAGAGCTCTGTCCAGCTGGCTTCTTGTTTCTGAGTGGCGAGTTCAATGTCCAGTCCCTCCCAGAGCAACATGCCAGGGAGGGGAGTTCCCTGCCCTCATAACCCAGGATGGTGCCCACGATTACCTGAGCCGTAAGCACCTGTGGCCAGCGGCCTCCTCCTCTCTCCAGCTTCCCAGGAGGGATGGGGGTGCAGGGATGAAGAGTGAGGGGATGTGGAAACAGAGAAAGAAAGAGGACAATGCCATGAATGGAGGAGGTGATGGGAAGGGTGGTGTGGACATCTATCCCACTCAGACCCCTGGAGTCCCAGGTGACAAAAAGGTGAGTCCAGCCTGGCCTCTCCAAAGAGGCCCTTGGTCTGTACCTGTCTGGCCCTCTGACGACAACTACCCAGGCCTCATGACAGGGCCTCGGAGTCCCCAAAACAGGCCCAGACACCCATGTAGCAGCTGGAGCAGGTCTGAGAGAGCATGAGACACAGAATGGAAGAAGAGAAGGAGAAGCAAGAGGAGGTGGCGGCCCCAGGGGGCCCCTACCTTTCCCCAGGGCAGAAGGAGGCGCTGCCCGGCCGGTGGCAGGTGGCAACGGGCGGGTAACGGGAGGGCGCTCCATCGGGTACTGGCGCCCGCCGCACCTCCAGGGGCCGTAGGCCCCCATTGCGGGCCCGTTGCACGTGCTCAAACAAGAGGGCCAGCTCTCTGCAGGAGAGGGTGCCGTCAGCGGCAGGCAGCGTCCTGGCACCACCCTCTCACCCTGTGGGCACTGAGCTCCTGAGCTCAGATCCTGCCTCTCTGGAGGTGCTCACCAGTGCCCCAGGCCAGGGTAGGATGGGAGAGACTGGCCTTCCTCCCTCCCTTTCTACACTCTGCTCCTGGGAAGTCCTCAGGGATGCCAGGCATGTTTGGGAAGGCTGGCACAACTCACAGGCACCTGCACAAGGCAGCAAGTGGGAGCTCAAATCCAGCTTATCAAGCCGGGACATGGAGCTATGGCCAGTGGCAGCTTTCAAATCCCACCATCCAGATCTGATTCTGGATTTTAGGGGGAGATTGGGGCTGAAGAGGGAGATTTGAAAGGGTCACCAGCTCAGTTTCCTTCCTCTAAGGAATTCACGCCTGCCACTGGGTTCTTAGAGACTTGATTTGGGTAGTTTCTTCCTCTCTAGGCCATTTCTTATTGCCATAAACCAAGGAAGTTATCTCCCCTCCGCCCTGCCTGCCTTCCCATTGTATGGATGGGGTAATTAAGGTCTAGGGAACAGGACACACATGGCCCCAAAATCTCCACACTAGTCTCTGTTACTCTTACCACAGGACCCAACCACCTTCCCACCCCCAACTCCTCACACACATTGTATTTTTAACAAAGCAGCCCCTGCCCACTTCCCAGTGCTGGCCTTAAGTCCTGAAGGCTACTCTGGGGAAAAAAAAAAAAAAACTGCTTCTAATCTAGGCACCACCCATCTCTGAGGTGGAAGCTTGCCTCTGCCAAAAGAGATGGGCAGGGGGCTAGTGTGATACTGGGAGCCCCTTACCCAGCCCCTTCCCTCCTGCTCCTCTCCTGGAAAGCCCCAGGGGCTGGGAGGAGATGCCAGGTACAGGGGTGAGTGGGATCATGCAACAGCTGCTCTTGGAGAACTAATGAGGCAAAAAAAAGGCACCCATAGAAGCGCTGAGCATTTGGCCCAGCCACGCACTTGATGCCCACCTGCCTGCAGGACTGAGCCAGGTTCCATGGTCTTCATTCCTGCCTGAGGGCCTGGCCAGCCACCTGGCCATACGCACCCTGAGGATGCTATTAATAATCCCTTGCATGGGCTGGGTGCCTGTAGCTCAAGCCAGCCACGTACACCAGAGCTCACAGGTTCAAATCCAGCCCAGGCCTGCCAAACAACAATGACAACTATGACCAAAAAAAAAGCCGAACGTTATGGCAGGTGCCTATAGTCTCAGCTACTTGGGAGTCTCCTGAGCTTAAGCCCAGGAGTTGGAAGTTGCTGTGAGCTGTGATGTCACAGCACTCTACCCAGCACGACAGCTTGAGGCTCTGTCTCAAAAAAAAATAAAAATAATATTCCCTTGCATGAAGCCATCCCCATTCAGTTTTAGCCCAGCCTAGGCCTGTGGGGCAGACCCACTGCTGGGCCTTGAGGCCGCTGCCTGGCACGGTAACAGTGAGTATATATTCATACAGAGGGTCGGGTGGGCCCATACACCTAAGTCTAGAACACATGTTCCTGTCTATTTCACACTTTCTCCAACCAGCTACAATGTGCCAGGACAGTAACACTGTCTCCCACTCACAACTGAGGGCTGATGAGCTGACTGTACCACTGTCCTGGGTGGCATCACCTATAGGTGACTATGGGGACGGTTGGCACTTCAGAAACTAGGGCTCAGCTGTGGCCTAGTGGGGGAGGGCTTTACCAATGCCCTATGTTCAGAGTCCACCCCTTCCCTAGGCATAGCAAAGTGGGAAAGAGGACACTCCAGGCTCTGAGTTATGAAGGGTCTGCAAAGCTAGCCCAAGACGCTCCCTTGGGGAGCCATTACTCCCTCCCAACTATCCAGGGCTGAGTTTCAGCCACCTGTCCTCAAGGGGCATTACTGCCAGCCTCCGCCCCTCCCATCCCCCACCAGGACCTACCTGAAGGATGGGAGGATACTGTCATAGTAGTACCAGGTGGCCGTCAGGTAGGCCCGGCTTGTATCGGTGGAATATAAGCGCCAGGCAGCCTGGTGGTATGGGGAACATGGGGGAATGGGGCATCAGTGAGACCTTTTAGCCCCCCCCAGCCTTTTGCCCCTGAGAGAACCCAATCCTTGGGCCAGCTGAGGGTTACTCAGAGCACAGGCCAGTTCCAATTCCATAGCCAGGGCCAACCAAGAAATTAAGGCCTAGAGAGAAAGGACTTCCCCAGGGTGACAAATCAAATCAACATCAAAGCCAGGGGACTCAGAGCACAGGGGTTAAGAGCTGGGGTTTTGTTGTCAGGAAGATGTGGGTTTCCAATCACAGCTCTGCCCCTTACTAGTATAGTCAGATTAAGTAAATCTTTAAAACTTCCATTTCTGGCTCTGTGCCGTAGCACAGTGGTTACGGCACCAGCCACATACACCAAGGTTGTCGGGTTCGAACCTGGCCTGGGCCAGCTAAGCAACTGCAACAAAAAAATAGGTGGGCATTGTGGCGGGTGCCTGTAGTCCCAGCCACTTGGGAGGCTGAGGCAAGAGAATTGCTTAAGCCCAAGAGTTTGAGGTTGCTGTGAGCTGTGATACAACAGCACTCTACCGAGGGCAACATATTAAGACTCTGTCTCAAAAAAAAAAACAAAAAAAAAAACATCTCCATTTCTTCACCTATAAGATTGATTTAATATTACTTACCTAATTAGGATGTTGTGAGCATTTAATGGACAATGTGTATCAAGTGCCAAGCTCAGTTAATAACAGGTCTTCCTGTTAAACACTCCTGCTTTCTTCCTTGTCACATTTGATAAATATCTATTCACTCTGTATTTTATTAATGTCTGTCTCTCCCCCTAGACTGTGTCTGGTCACTGCTGTATCCTCAATGCAAATACAGTGTGTGGTTCATGTGGTGTTGTGCAAACGTCTGGGGAATGAATGTTGACCAAGTGAAGTATTATTATTAATAATTCCCCTCCATCTTTCCCGGCTCTTATCACTGTTCACCGGAATACTAAGGACTAAATAGGGCAGGAAAGAGAATCACCAACACTTCAAGCAGGAGAGATGATTGACAAGAGGAAAAACTGCCCTTCTCTCTCCAGCTAAGGAGAAAAGCCAGGGAAGGGCAGTGAGTGGGGCCCTCAGTGAGGGCAGGAAGGCATGGAAGCTGCCAGGCAGGACAAAGCAGAACTGGGCCTGGGATGCCTCTCTTCTTTGAATGCCTCTTGTCCTTAAGGGGCTGCCACCACTGACCTCACCAGCCAGGCGTCCTCCCAAGACAGGAATATTTTTACTTCCTGCTTGCCTAGGCCCCTGGCATGGGCTGGGGACCAGCTGCCAGAGCTCTCTCATTAATTATGGGCACCACAATACCAGCTGTCTCTCGGCACGGATGGTGCCAGCTGCCTGCCCCTACAACGCCCCTTGGAAGGCCAGCTCCCATGGGACGGTGGCCATTGTGCCCCAAGGGACACTAGAAGAAAAAGCTAGGCTGGTGAGTGGAGATAGTAGGAATGGGGAAGAGGGTTCCACCCTGGGGAGAAGAGATAAGGAGGAGCTTAGTCAGGCTAAGGTTTGGAGGCCAGAGGGTGGTATGCTGGGAAGCAGGCAGGGTGGGCTCTGCCAGTATTCCCTGAGCCATTTGCTATAAAGAGATCTTTTGTATACACTTCTAAGAAGAAAAGGCTTAGTTCCAGGGTCACAAAAAAAATCAGAGCCCTGGCCTCAGGCCACAACCAGTCAGAACACCCCATGACACTGAGGGAAAAGAGACCATAACCTCCTCGCTCTCCACTCACCCCTCTGGCTACTCCTTCTCTCTTCTTGGCCAGCTCACCTTTGCCCTCCCAGCCACTACATGTTGAATTTACTAAAAGCCCAGCTTGGATCATTTTCTTTTCATTTCTGTGAGTGCTTGTAGAATGAATGAATGACCATACTAGACATGAAGCAGGCTTACTGAGAGCTGCACAGCTGACCAGTGGCAAAGCCAGCTCTCCTCTGGGGACACAGGACCTCTTGTCCTAGCTCCTGTAGAGTTGGGCAGTGGGACAGCTGTGGCTAGCCTGGAACTGGGCATTTGGTTCAAAGGAAAGTTTCTGACAATCTCATATAGCATCCCGGCTCTTGTCTATGACTTGGCATATGACCCCAGAAAAGTCACACCCCCTCTCTGAGCTTCAAAGTGGAGTCACAGTTGGTCTGGGACACATGGGTTAGCATACAGGGCTGACACACCAGTACAGTCACACCACCTCCTCATAGGGCATCCTGGGCATCTTGTACCTGGATGAGGTTGGCTGCTGGCATCCTCCGCTTCTCAAAGTGCTTCTGCCGGTGCTGCTCCTGGACCTTCAGAGCAAAGCCAGAGCCCAGGATGCCCTGGGGGATAGAGATGGTTGGGAGAATATGGTGGTTGCAGCAACAGGAGGGTGCAAGGGTGTCTCCCTTCCTGCCCACTGAGGTGCCCCAAGCTATTCAAGCAAATCTGAGGGGCTGAGCAGATCCTGCTCCTAGCCCCACCCCTACCCAGCAGAGGGCAACTCACGGCGGGCAGGGCAAAGAAAGAGATGCCCAGTAAGGCGAAGCCGGCAGCCAGGACCCTGCCTAGCCATGTGTGCGGCGTCTTGTCACCATAGCCGATGGTTGTCAGCGTAATCTGGGGACACAAAGAAGTCACCCACAGGACTGGTCATGGGGGCCATATACAAGAACTTTTGGGGGGCACAGGCTGTTGGGAGCCTGCTCATGGGGAAGGGGCCTGGTGATCATCCATAGGGGTTGGCTATAAGGGGCTGGTTAGGGACGTAGATGAATTCCTGCTCTGAAGTGCTGGACAGCAGAAAGGGGTATAGGTCACTAGGGAGCTAGGTGGGAGCACAATCAGGTCCACTGGAGCAGGTTGGGGGCTCCCATAGGGACTGATTTCAGGGGTCCTGAAATCAGGCCAGGACAGTCTTGCTCAACCCTGAGTCAGAAGTCACAATGGGCAAATCTTGGGAACTTCCCAGGCAGAAGAGTAGCCCTGCACAGACCCTCACGCACCGTCCCCCACCAGAGTGAGTCGGCATAGGAGGAGAAGTCGGAGTTGGCATCCTTCTCAGCCAGGTAGACCAAGAAGGAGGCGAAGATAAGCACCAGGAACCCGATGTACCAGGCGGTGATCAGCTCCTACGGGGCAAGCAGAGGGGTGTGAAGAAGTGAGGGATGTGGTGCCCGCGGGAGAGGCAGAAGGCTCCCAGGCTGGAAGAGGATAAAATACTGCGCCCCTCGGAGTTCCCCGGAGTGCCCTAGCGGTGACTCTGACGCTCTTATTCCTCAGCTCCTCCCTCCCTACCCGCCTTCATAAAACCGCCAGGACCCCCCAGGTCTGCCCTCGACCCACCCCTCCAGGTTCCTGGCACAGTCCTCCACCCTAGACCCACCTTGCCCTGCCCCCCAAACCCCTCTTTCAGATTTCCATCTGGGCGCTCCAGCCCCACCGCAGCTCCCCGCTTCGCAGAGTGAGTAATCGGATAGTCATTAAAACCCGGAGAAACGGACAAGCCCCGCCTCCTAGTCTAGTCCCGGCTCCTAGGCTCCGCCTCCTGTCATGGTCCCGCCCCAACTACGCCCCCTACGTCCAGAGATAGCCGCCTCCGGCCTCGCCTGGGTCCTGTTCCAGGGCTCGCCTCCTTGCACCCCACCTCACCCCCACCCCAGACTGCTCTCCGGCCCTGCCCTCTCTGCTCCGCCCCAGCCACGCCCTCGAGCATCCACGTGGCCAGCAGGCCTCACCTTGCTGTGTGCGTAAACCACCGAACCCAGCAGTTTCCAGGTGCCGCCGCGGCGATCCATGCGCACCATGCGCAGGATCTGCAGGAAGCGCATGCTGCGCAGCGCAGACGTGGCGAAGATGTTGCCCTGTGTGCCCGCAGCGATGACGGCCACTGAGGCCACGAAGACGATGAAGTCTGCAGGGATGGAAGTGGGGAGATCACGGCATGTCGAGCCAGGGAGCCAGCCCACCTGGGTCGGGGACTTCTGGGAACATGGGGGTCCGGGGATTCGTAGGGTCCGTTGAATCTGTGTCAGTAGCCAAGAATGGGGTCAAGGTGTCAACCCTGGTGCTTAGCATGAGGAGTCAGGAGTCAGGGCGGTCAGGGCAGGCCTTATTACCGATGACAC
Organism: Loris lydekkerianus; assembly: GCA_963574355.1. Lineage (NCBI taxonomy): Eukaryota > Metazoa > Chordata > Mammalia > Primates > Lorisidae > Loris > Loris lydekkerianus. The sequence continues at coordinate 18,176 of CAUYPK010128689.1, forward strand.
AGAAGGGTTTTCTGGCAAAGCGGAAACGCCCCTGCCATCCTCGGTAGCGGCAGCAGCATCCGGCAGACCAGACTCGGATAATGTACTCCAGGCCAAACACCACAATCATCACGAATTCCTGTGGGACCAGGAGCCTGAGTTCGGGTCCCCACTCTCCAGAACCAGGCCAGGTCACAGTGTGGACCCAGCCAGGAGTCCCTGGGGAGGGGAGCCAGAACCTCCTCAGACCCTTCTCCTGGAGGTTCTTACACCTGGATGGACTTGAGAAGGTCTTCCTGAAGCAGGTGGCCCAAGGAGACCAAAAGCCCAAGTCTGTCCTCTCCTTCTTACCCACACGACCTAAGTTTTTCTGCCACTCAACCTGCCCTCCCTCCCCCAGCCATCTCAGACTTCCTAGCCCTAACTAGGTGATTTAAGGGGTGGTTATCTGTCATCTGTCCCCCTATAAAGGACTTTCATTCAATGCTTTTTGTTTAGGCAAAAAGCAAAATAAAATTCTAATCTAAAGTAAAACCCACCACAAGTGGCATTAGGAGTTTTTGTTCTGAGAAGGAGTGGAGCCTATTTCACCTATTCTGGGCCCATCATATATAGCTCCTCAACCTATAGCTTATTATAGCCCAACACCTCTATAAAGTGGGGACAATGCCCAGAAAGGGGCAGCCAGCAGCTCAGGGAACACAGCACAGCAAGCTGCTCTCTGAGCCATGGTATGAAAAGCCCCTCCATCTCAGCCCAGAGGTACTACCTTGCACAGACTCCTTTATACCTGGCCTCCCAGCACTCACCAAGATGAGGAGACACTCGTTGGCAAGTTCCTGGTGTTCCTGGATAGTGGACAGCACAGACAGCACCAGGCAGCTGAAGACCAGCAAAAATCTGCAATTGCAACATGAAGGAGAGAGGGTTAGACTGCAGGAGGGACAGGACAGTCAAGGAGCCTCTGGCAGGGGGCTGCTGAGTAGGGGAAGAGAGAAGCATTATTCGAGAAGTACGTGGAGATGAGAATCAGAATTCCATGGAGTTAAGGCTTGGTGCTGGCTAGCAAAGGCCACAGTCCCCAAACTCCAGGCTGCTAAGATCACTCACAGACACCCCACAACCCTGTCCATGGCCCCCAGATGACAGGCTGTGCCTCACAGAGGTAGTCATTCAACTGTAAGAGGCACGTATGTCTGTTGCAGTGGGAACAGACAAGCTTGGGGTTCCTCCAGGCTCAGCCACCCATAAGTGGTGGCCTCAGCCCCTAGCTCAGTCTTGAAAGAAGCATCCCAGAGGCTTAGGGGATGTCAGCAGCTGAAGAAGGGACTCCTCTCTTCCCGATGCACTCCAAAGTGGCAGAAACATGGCCTTATCTGAAGAATAGGGACTCTGCCCCTGGCTTGATGGGTTCCTAAGGAATTAAATAATGAGACAGCTACCATTATAGTTAAGGATAGGAGACGCAGGAGGACAGGGAGGGAGGGAGGGATGCAGGTGGGAGAAGGCATAGGGAGGGGAATCAGGCAATGTGGAGCTGGACCATCAAGGCCAGGGAGTCCCCTGAGGGCAGCAAGAAGCCACAGAGTGGCCAAGAAGCAGATGTTCAGAAATAGAAGGAACTTGAGAGCCTAGCTCATCCAGTACTGCCCGGTCTCCAGTTGTACATATGAGGAAACTGAGGCCCAGAGAGGAAGAGGAATTCACCTCAGGTTTTACATATCCAGGCCATGGCCGAGATTAAAGCCAGGGTTCCCAATTTCCCAGTGGATAGGAAGAGGACAAAGGACGTGAGAAGCCAGGGCCTTAGCAGCATGTGAATATGTGAGGGAGGGTAGATGAGACAGTATAGTCCACAAACACAGTGAAGGGGAAGAGCCCCACTCCAGGAAGCCCCCTGCCTGCAATGGGGTGTGCTGAACAATGTGCACTGGAAGAGACTCCAGAGGGAATGGGCTTCTTTGGAATACATCCTTTGTGGACTGGTCTACTGGCCTTTCTCAAAGTTCCCAGAATCTCCTCACTTCTGCACCAGTGCTGGCACCATGTGTGTTGCCTTAACACCTCACCATCTGAGCCTACAAGACTGCTAACCCTTCACCCCTACTCAAACACAAATGTGACCTACTCTGTGGAGCACTGTGATGCTCCTCACCCCACTGTTCACTCCCCAGAAATTTTTCCTCCCAAAACTTGCTTCCCTGTGTGTGGCTCAAGTCACTTTCTACATGACTTTGGGGGTTTTGTTTGTTTGTTTGTTTGTTTTTGAGACAGAGTCTCACCGTAGAGTGCCATGGCATCACAGCTCACAGAAACCTCCAACTCCTGGGCTTAAATGATTCTCTTGCCTTAGCTTCCCAAGTAGTTGGGACTATAGGCGCTTGCCACAACACCTGGCTATTTTTTTGTTACAGTTGTCATTGTTGTTTAGCTGGCCTGTGCTGGGTTCCAACCCGCCAGCCTATGGGCACCAAGCCTTGTTTTGTTTTGTTTTGACACAGAGTCTCACTTTGTCACCCTCACTACTGAGCCGTGGTGTCATAGCTCATAGCAACCTCAAACTATTGGGTTCAAGTGATCCTTTTGCCTCAGCTTCCAAATAGCTGGGACTACTAATAGCCAGGCACCTGCCACAACACCTGGCTATTTTTTAGAGATGGGGTTTCGCTCTTGCTCAGGCTGGTCTCAAACTCCTGAGCTCAGGCAATCCACACACCTAGCCTCCCAGAGTGCTAGGATATAGGTGTGAGCCACACACACCACCTCCCCACCCCTCACCCTCACCCCTGTCTTTCTACATGGCTTTGTGTTAGTGTTTCATGGTACCCTTAAGGGCATGAGCTCAAGGTCAGAGAGATATGGGTTTGAAACCCAGTTCTGCTTGTGTGTGTGTGGCCCTAGGAAAGTCACCTGCCTTCTCCAAGCCAGTCTCCTTATCTGTAAAATGAGGGCTGATGGGAAGATGACATGTAAATGGCATGGCCCTGCCCTTTACCCATTTACATCTCCTTGCACAGGGGCTCCGAACCTTAGCTGAGGGTGGGATCTGGGGCCACATCCTAGTGAATGCCCCAGGGCTGAGAAGGTAGATGGCAGATGTTGGTAGAGTGTTTAGAATGAATGAGTGAGAAGGAGGCCTCCTTTGGCACCTCTAGCCAAGAGCTGAGTCAGCACAGATGGGAGGCTGTGTAGCAGGAGGGAAGAGCACCAGCTCCTGGTATTCAGTAACTAACCACAGACAAGGCTGCACCAGGATAGGGACTATAGCTGAAACAGAATTTGGAACTGGAAGGGCCCCTTCCTGAGGTCACCTCCTGTAGCCTCCTCCTCAGGGAAGGGCTGCATCCAAACTGTCATGGGCCCTTATACTGGCCCTGGACAGAAACCCTTGATCCCCTCTCTCAGCTGACCTCAGAACCTCAGATAGCAGTGGGTCACCCTGGGGCTTCTTCAACTCTTTTACCTCAACAGTTTTCTTATCCTGTCAATAGTTACAGATCAAAAAAAAAGAATCTAAACAACAACAACAAAAGCAGATTACAAATCCCTAAGGGGATTCCCAAAGTAGGATCCCAAAGTTTAAAATTCAGATATTTTTATATACATACCAAGAGTCAGCAAGGCTTATCTCTTATGGCAAAATTAAGTGACCTGGCTTTTGTTTTGCTTTTTGGTTATCTGTATTTCCTAATTTTTTAAGAATATACATGGGTTGCATGGGCAGTAACATACTTATATCATTTTAAGATATATTTCCTTAGAAGTACAAACAGGAAAAGCCCACTTTGAATGCTGCCCTACCCCTTTGCTACACTTGCCTCTGCCTGTTGGCAGGAGCGAGGTATGGCAGCCTGTCTTGAGAGCCCAGTTCCTGTGTCCAGCTGCCCACTCAATGTCCCTTCTTGGATGTCTGGGGGCCTTTCAAACTGAGCACGTACAAAAACAGACTCAATCTGCCCTCAAATCTTCTTCACTTGAACCCTTCCTGTATCAGCGGTGGCACCACAGTTCCTCCAGGGGCTCAGGCGAAATTTCTGAGTTCTCTTTGATGCCTCCTATCCCTCACCCTCCATAGCACATCATGTAGCAAATCCTATTGGCTCTTCCTTCAGAATCTAGCCCTGGGCAGGCCAGGTCTCACCATTCTGATCAAGCCACCACCACCCAGCCCTCCCACTGCCACTCTTGCCTTCACACTTAAAGAGTCTTGCTAGATCTGGAGCCTTACTCCACTTCTTGAACATGACCTTTTCCACCAACCCACTGGCTCACTCTAGCCTCCTTGCTAATCTTGAAACATAACGGATGTATTCTGTCCCAAGATTCACACTGCCTTGCTGTCTCCTCTGCCTGTTGCTCCCCATTCCCCGAGATCTGCTCAAATGCTGTTTCTTGGGCGAGGCTTTCCCAGCCGTCCATCCCTTAAATTATGGCCTCATCTCCACTCTATTGCCCCTGACCCTGTGGATTGATGATTGATTGATTTCACAACACCATTGAAATATTGAGTAAATGAATAGCAGAATCCACATTAAATGAACATCAAAATACCATGACTAAAGCCCCAGTTTGAACCCACTGAAAAGCGTCCCAAAGCTCCCCCATCCCTGACCTGTCTGATCAGCTCTTTGTGTCTTTCCTAAGAAGACACACCTCTGACAGCGGCCAGCTCCATTCAGCAGATGCTGATTTAAAAGCCCCTGAACTTCACCTCCCCCTGCCTTAATTCACTGGCTAGGAGTTTCTTTACCCTAGATGCTCAGTACACGTGCAGGAATGCACTTTGTCTGGCCAAGAACATACTGTGTTCCAGGCACCTGAATACTTATCCCCATCTTCCAGATGTAGAAATGGGGCCCAGGAAGGCTTATACAACCTTTTCTTTCCACATCCCTTCACCGATTCCATGATTGTTCCACTCCTTCAGGAGGGATCAAGAAGATTAAGGATGAAAAAGTGAATGGGCCAGGTGCAGTGGCTTACACCTGTAATCCTAGCACTCTGGGAGGCCAAGGCAGTGGATGGCCTGAGCTCAGTAGTTCAAGATCAGCCTGAGTAAGAGTGAGACCCTGTCTCCAAAAACAAGTTGGGTACTGTGGTAGACACCTGTAGTCCCAGCTACTTGGGAGATTGAGGCAACAGGATCACTTGAGCTCAAGAGTTTGAGAGGTTGCTGTGAGCTGTGATGCCACAGCATTCTACTGAGCTGACAAAGTAAGACTCTCTCAAAAAAAAAAGAAAAAGAAAAAGTGAATGGTTTGCTTAGATTTCCTGGCTCACAAACTATAGTGAACAACAGAATCACCTAGTAGGCTCATTAAATACTGATTTCTGGGCCCCACTCCTGATTCACTGAGTAAGAAAGTGGAGCCTGAGAATTTAGGAATTTCTACAAAGTTCTCTGGTGATGCTAATGCTGCTGTTCTGGGATCAGACTTTGAGGATGACTGGCTTAGCAGATGGGAGTGGCTATGGCTGAGTCAATTATCAGCTAGCTCAGGGCTTTTTAAATAACTACAGCCATTGCCTTGTCCTCATTTGCATATTAGCTGCACAGGACTGGGGTTGGGGGAAACCCTTGATGGGGAGGTGGGTCTGGTACCGTGACTTGAAGTAATAACCATAACTGCTCCTGCTGGCCAAGGGTTTCCTATTGGCCAGGTGCTGTGCCAAGCCCTCTGCATTCCTATTCTTAATCACGTCTCGTGGGAATAGTACCATAATCACCCAAAGCTTACAGATAAGAAAACAGAGGCTCCGAGGGATATACTATGATGGCTGCAGAACTCTGTGAACATACTAAAAATGACTGAATTGTATACTTTAAAAAGAGGAATTTTATGGTATATGAATTATAATCTCAATAAAGTTGTTCTTTTTCTTTTTTCAAATAAAATTGAAAATTATATTTTAATTAAAAAAAAAAAAAAAAAAAAAAAGTCTCAATCTGTTGCCCTGGGTAGAGTGCCTAGCTCATAGCAACCTCAAACTCCTGGGTGATCCTCTTGCCTCAACCTCCTGAGTAGTGGGGACTACAGGCACCCACCACAACATGAGGCTAGTTTTTCTGTTTTTAGTAGAGACAGGGTCTTGCTCTTTCTTCCTCAGGCTAGTCTAGAACTCCAGAACTCTGCAATCCTTCCACCTTGGGCTCCCAGAGTGCTAGGATTATAGCCATGAGCCACCACATTCAGCCTTTTGAGAAAGTTATTATTTAAAAGAAAAACGGAAAGAAAGGTATGCTACCCTGTACAAAGTCATAAGATCAGGACATGAACCCAAGAGCACCTAGGCCACCAGCCAAACTAACTCTCTGGGCCTCAGTTTCCCTATCTGCAATGCAAACATGGAGGCAAAGACAACTCAATGATTAAGATCCTGTCAGCCCCGGGGCAGCGCCTGTGGCTCAAAGGAGTAGGGCGCTGGCCCCATATGCCGGTGGTGGTGGGTTCAAACCCAGCCCTGGCCAAAAAAAAAAAAAAAAAAAAAAAATCCTGTCAGCCTTGTGACTCTGTAGCAGTGGGGTGGAAGGGAGAGAGTTGGTCATCAGCTTCACTTCAGATTCTCTAGAGATGTCTCTGGAAGACAGATGCTGGGAAGCTGGAAAGATGGGGATATGATGGAGGGAAGGATGTCAGGGGAATCTCACAGCAGAAAAGGTACTATCACCTAACCTTGTTGGGCCACATTTACTTCAGAAACATTATCATCTACAGTACACTAAGCCAGGCTTATCAGAAAGCCAGAAATGAATAATCCAGGTCTCAAGAAATGAACACCACAGAACATGGCACAGTAGCAATGTGATGGGTGATGCAATGGCAGTGTACTCGGGGATTGGGGAGAGCCCTGAGAAGGCATCATCACAGTCAAAGTGAAGGGATCTGTGAAGCCCTTTTTTTTTTTTTTTTTTGAGACAGAGTCTTGCTTTGTCCCCCTGGGTAGAGTGCCTTGGTGTCACAGCTCACAGCAACCTCCAACTCCTGGGCTTAAGCGATTCTCCTGCCTCAGCCTCCTGAGTAGCTGATCTGGAACTCTTGAGTTCTGCAATCCTTACACCACAATGCCCAGCTATCTTTTGTTGCAATTGTCACTGCTGTTTTAGCTGGCTGGGGCTGGGTTCAAACCCACCACCCTCGGTATATGGGGCCAGCGCCCTACCCACTGAGCCATCGGTGCCACCCCTATGAAGACTTCTTGGAGGAGGTGACTAGATGAAGATGGGGGTGACTGAGACAGAGGAAGCAGGACGAGCCGGCAGCAGGATGTGGCAGTGTGCAGGCAGCCCAGGACTGCCAGTAGTCCCCGCTGGTGGGGACCTAAAGAAAAGCAGGCAGTGAAGAAACCAGAGAGGGCAAGGTCCAGGGCCTTGAGTGGCGCTCTCAGGCATTTTGAACATTATTCTAAAGGCCATGGGGCATCTTTGAAGAGTTTTAATGAAAGGAATAATGTGGTGTGATTAGCGTTTCAGGCCCACCACTCAGGGGCAGTGTGGAGCATGGATGAGAGGAGGTGAGAACCCAAGCATAAGGCTCCACAATCACTCAGATAGGAGAGGATGCTAGCCTGGGCTGAATGGTGGCAGCAGGGAACAGAGGGACAGGGCTGGACTGGAGAATACTGTAGCAAGCAGGACTTGGTGACTGGGTGGAAACGAAGACAACAGGAGAGAATGACTCCTCTATTTCTGGTTTGCGCACCAGACGGGTGAAAGTGCCATGAGTGACCTCATGGGAGAGGGGAGATGCCACAAGAAGAGCAGGTATATGGGGTGACGAGTTCCCTTTTGGACGTGGTGAGACACTCAGTGAGTATGAAGAGAGAGACCAGGGCTGGAGAGGCAGACTTGGGGGACATTGAGGCAGAAGTGGTGACTGAGGTCATGGGAGTAGTTGAGACAGCTCCAGAGAGCATGTGACAAAGTCAGGAGGAGACCTCAGTGGTGCGGAGTGGGGAGGAGTCTCTCCACCCAGGCTGGAGGGACAGGAGGGAAAGGAGAAGAGAGACGTGTCAGAGGCCAAGCTAAGAAAGTGTTTGACGGAGGGAATGGACAACCATGTCAAATGCTGCCAAGAGATCGAGATAAGGCCTGAAAAGTGTCCTCTGGATTTGATGACATGTTGATCACCTGGTACCTTGACAAGGACAGCCTCAGAGGGCAGGGAAGACCAGAGCAGGCCCAGATGAAGTGAGAAAGAGACAGGGGCAGAGAGGGAGTGGAGACAGTGAATGTAGATGTCACTGCTTTAAGACTGCTAAGAAGAAAGGCAGAGATCAGTAGAACCTTTTTTTTTTTTTTCTTTCTTTTTTTTGAGATGAGAAAGCCAGAGTGGAAGGAGCCAGAGGAGCAGAGAAGGAGAAGCTAAAGATTTGCGGGAAAGAGAAGGAGGGATCAGTGGGTGGAAATCCCTGGGGAAGCTGGATGGAGAGCCAGGGAGAGCTGGTGCTGTGCAGAGAACCCCTCCAGTTTCCACTGCAACAGGTAGATGACCAGGTGGGAGAGGCAGCTGAAGGACGCTGAGACAGCTCCCACCCTTCGGGGGCTCTGTGAAGAAGAGGCAAGAGGTGGGTAGCAGGGTAGGGTGGGGGAGGTATGGAGGCTGGGAGAGGGAGCTGACCAGGCCCTGAAGAAGAGTCCATGGGAGCACAAGGCCGTTACCCCCAACAGCAAGGATGAGTGGACACCTGGACACTTGCAGGTATTCAACATGTACATTAGGGGGGTTTGTTTAGTTGTTGTTATTTTTAAAGCCCCTTCCACCAAGGCCAAGCTAAATGCAGATCCAGGCTCTACCCCCTTCCTTCCTCCAGGACCTCCTTCCTTCCTGCCCTCTAGTATTCCCACACCTGCTAAGTCAGGGGCCTTCCCAGCCACCTGTGAGCTCCCTGATTTCTGCATCTGGCCTGGGAAGTGTGTGTCTCCTTTCTTGCTCCCCAGACTAAGACGTCATAGGCAAAGCTGTCTTTCCTCAGCTGGAGGACCCCCAAAACTCATCTGTCTCCATTGAGCCTAGGTTCCTAGAGGGCAAAAGCCATGGCCCTCACCACCTTTAAAGCCCTGCACAGAGCTGATACTGAAGAAGGGACTTCAGCTAGATTTGACCAGCACTTCCTGACTAGGGATGCAGGGCAGCCCAGGCTCCTCCAGGGAGAACGGGCACTTACTTTCTCTCATAGGGGGGACAAAGGGGAGGGGCAGTAAGCCAGGCCTCAGAGCGAGGTTCTTTCCAAGAATCCTCAGGGGCTGGGAGGAGAAGTTTCCCCTGATCCAGCGATTCTAAATATGGCAAAGGAGCCAGAGCACATGACCCAGGGCCCCACGCCACAGCTGCCGCCTCTGCTGCTGCTTCTCTGGGCCAGAGGCCTGCACTGGGGCTCGGGGCTGGGGATGAGGTCTTGACGCAGCCTCAGTTTCCCTGTCCACAACATGAAAAGTAGGGAGACTCTCAGCGATGGCTAAAGTCCCTCCAGCCTTATGACTCTCCAGCAGTGGGGTGGAAAGGAGAGCTTTGGCTTTCAGCTCAGTTCTAGTTTTTCTGAGGCTGTCCCTGGAGGGATAGCAGCTGCAAGCACGTAGTACAAACTAGGGAAAAAAATGCCCTCTCTGGAGGACCAATTAGAAAAAGGCATTCCCTTTAGCCTGATGAGTTACACTAACTTGACCTCTCTATAGATGGACCCTTTAGAAACAAGTGTCTTTTCTCTGGGCAGCCCCACTCCTGAGGACAGGCTAGATTTCAGTGCCACTTAGCCCTCAGCCAGGCCCTCTTGCAGTGTCCATGAGGCTCTCCTGGCTACGGCTGATTCATCTACAGCTAGAGACTGACCGAAGAAGGGTCACCCATAGATTAGTCTAAACCAATCAGACTGTCTTTCTCAGGAATGGAACTAAGAACCACAGAGAAAAGTGGGCAGCTAAGAGACCGCACACCCTAGAATTTCATCTCCTACTCTCCAGTCCATGAATCTTGGATGTGCTTCTTACCATGGAAGCCTCTAAAGAGTTCTTTTCTTTCCTTACCATAACTGTCCTCCACCCCAACATGCCAACTTTTATCGAGCTAACTTGAGTGGTCTCTGCCCCACTAGGACATGGAAGGTGGTATCTTTTAGACAAGGTATTTGATGAGTAATAGCTTCAGCCTCTCCCTCCTGCACTAGCCCCCAAACTTTCAACTTGTTCTCTCTGCTTCCTTCTGCCACAGCCAGACCACCTGCTGCACCAGGTAAGTGGTCTGAATAACACATCAAGGGTGGATGGGGAGGGAGGCTATTCACTTGTTAAGGGATGGCCACACAGCACTGACTTCCCAAGCAGGAAGCTGTGGGGCTCTGAAGCACAAGGCCATGGAAGGTAACAGGTAGAGTAGAGGCAGCCAGGATTTGAGAAACTTAAACAAGATGGCCAATGGAAACCTTCCCTCCATTCCACTAGCAGCTCCCTGTAGATTGGAGTGGCTGGGTTTTACATGCTGGATTTGGCGTAAGATTTCATTTGAATGAAGAGCTTCATTGCTTTTCTTTTTGCCTTTTTTTTTTTTTTTTTTTTTTTTTTTGGCCGGGGCCAGATTTGAACCTGCCACCTCTGGCATATGGGGGCTGGCGCCCTACTCCTTTGAGCCACAGGCGCCACCCGCTTCACTGCTTTTCTAAAAAGTGTGAGATCCACTGACTTGCTGGTCAGGTATGAGCTCCTTAATATGATTGCAGAGAAAGCAGCATCCAACCAGACACCTTGCTATTCTCCACCCAGTGTCCAATCTGGCACCTGGCACTACATTATACCTCTGTCTCCCACAATAGCACACAGGGCTTTTACCCCTCCCCATGTTGTGCCTGCCCTTCCTCAAACTGGTGGGAGGCAAAGTTAGGTGGGAGCCCCAACCTTGTGTTCCCTTAACCTCATCCCACCTTTATGTTCACCTCCATTGTGACATGTACCTCAACACCTGACAGCTGTTTGAGGGTAGGGGTCCTAAACTTTGCACCCTGAATTGTCTGTGCCTGACCCACAATGAGTGCTTGGTATAAAGTTTCCTGAGATGGGGGCAACCTGTCAAAGGCGCTCCCAAGTGCACCCTGCTGCCCCAGCCTGGCTTTGAGGCTCAACATTCTCTGCTGCAGGGGGGATCATGAAAGAACCAGAGTGGGCAGCATGTGGATCTGCATGGCCCAGAGCCACACAGCACTCCCTATGCATTTAGTTGGTATTCACTGAGCACTTACCATGAGCCAGGCACAAAGACAGACAACATTCTTGCCTTCATTGGGTTTACATTCTGGGAGGGGAGAATGGATAATAAATAACCAAGTAAAGATTCAAGTTGTCAGATGATGGTGGAGAAAAATTAAGTGGAAAAGGGGGACAAAGGGACAAAAGGACAAGGTATGGGAGTGGTCAGGGAAAGCAGCTTTGAGAAGGCAGCATTTGACTGAAGATCAAGGAAGGAGTGAGCCAGGTGACATGAGGAGAAAGGAATTCCAAACAGGAAGGAAGAACAAGTGCAAAAGACCCAAGCCAGAAGAGTGCCTGATGCGTTCCAGAACCATCAAGAAAGAGGTGGTCTCAGAGTGGAGTGGGCAAGGAGAAGATGGTAGAAGGTGAGGGCAGAGAGACAGTGGAGGTGAGAAGTGGACCCTCTACTGGGTATGGTCAGGATCTTGGCCTTTAACCCAAGTAAGATGAGGAGTGAGCTCACTCTATTGGTCTTTTGTTTGCAAAAGATCAGGCAGACTGCTGAGTGGAGAACAGACTATAGCGGGGGAGGGGAGAGCAATGACATTTGCCCCACTGTGAGCTGGGAAGCTAATGGTATAATCCTAGCAAGAGATGACAGTGGCTTGTAAAGGGGCAGTAGAGGTGACAAGACATGATCAGATACTGACTATATTTTGGCATTGAAAGATAACCTCGGAAATCAACCAATCCTCTTACTTATCAATGGAGAAACTGAGTCCTAGAGGGGCCTGGCCAACCTGTGATCATATAGTAGATTAAAGACACAGCTGGGCCTGGCCCCCAGATTTTCCAGTTCCTCAGATAATGGTCTTTCCATTTCTCCTCTTTCTGTGGAAGGATCCAGGCACGTTCTCTCACTTCTCCTCAAAACTTCCCTCGTCCCTGCCCCTGCCCTTCCTTGCTATATGTAATCAGGTGGCACTAGGTTCAAGGATTGTCCAGTTTCCCAGCTACTTGAGCCTGGCAAGGGCTAGGGTCACCTCCAAAAAGCCTTCTGTCCTCTGATTCAGCAGACCTGCACTATGGTGGGGGAGGGGGAAAGAGGAAAAATTCTAAAACAGGGGAAAGAGCTAAGTCCCTGCCACTTGCTTCTCAGTACACCCAGCACAGAGAGAGTACCAACAAAAGCTGACAGGGTGGAACAGGAGCTTTGGGGAGGGCAGGGCCCTCTGCAGAGCTCAGGTGCCACAACTGAGCTCAGCCTGGGAATTCTAGACTCAGCCATTAGGACCCCACCCAGTGGGTGGTTTGGAGACATGATGCGGGAAAGGGATTTCAACTCCTTCACTACTAATAAGCAAAGCAGCATGCAAACTCCCAGGCCACACCTGGGCAGCTGTCCTGAGAGGCTTGCTCCTAGTAGAACCACACTAGGTCCTAGAACCCCACATCCAGGACCAGCCAGACTGAATCCAGTGGGAGCTGCAAGCAGGGAAAGGCTTGCTGTGTGACCTTAGACCAGAAGATCAGCTTCTCTGGGCCTATTCCACAGCTAAGGTGGAAGGAGGAGGTTCTGAAGGGAGGGCTCCTAGGAACTCTTTCTCTGGCATGGCCCTTTGCCCCTTCCCCTGCAGAGATGTTGGGAGGCTCCTAACCACAGAACAACCAAATCTTGTAAAGGGAAAGGCTGCCTGCAGTTCCAGCTGAACTGGGAGTTCTCTAAAAGCCAGGAAGCTGCTTGTTGGCTCTGAGAGAAGTGTCAGGATTGGGGGCAGCAAAGAAGGAAGCACAGGGACATGGAGAGAGCTAAAATCCTGGATCCATGTGTTTTCTGTCCTGCCTCTGCCACCAGTCAGCTCAAGACTTGGGAAACTAAGTCTCAGCTTACTCCTCAGCAGGAGGAAGGGATTGGATGGGGATCTCTGAGGGTCTTATTTTTTACTAATCGGTGTAGGACACACGATTCCAGCTTCCCAAGTGGGAAATGAGGCCCTCGACAGCTCTTGAAGCTGATAGTCTTCAGGGATTTCAATGTTTTGGAGTCTCCAGAAGAGGGTCTTTTACTTTTCATTTGCAAAGAAAGTTTAGAGGGACCTCCTCCTACCTTCAAAACTCTCCCATAATTAAATAATGATAGCAAGGAGAAGGCAGAGTAGACCAAAGCAGAACTTCCAGTAACTTATTAGCAACAGTGCTGAAGATCAAGGGAAAGAGACAAATTATATCTCTGGTCCTGATGCCCCCTCCTTTTCTAACTTAGGAATAGAGTCCCAAATGCATCACAGCCAAATGAACAGGACTTGAATACAACTCCGCTCTGCCTTGGCTGCATAACCTCCAGCAAGCACACTTCCCTGTCTGGGATTTAATTTCTTCGTCTGTTTTGTGCAGTCTGGAGGCAGGGGTTTCACCCTAATGAACCCTGCATACAGAGGTTACAGAAAGGATTGGGTTCACCTCGGGACACAGGAGGCTGACACCAGGCAGGGCTCCTCGAAAAAAGGAGGAGTTTCTGGAGGGAGGGCTCCTGAAGAACTTCCCCAGCACGGCCCTCTGCCGCTTTCCCCTGTAAGGGCCTCTTCTTTGGCAGCGGCGCCAGCGCCAAGTTCCGCGCCCTGGGGTCGCAGCAGCCAGACCTCCTCTTAGCCTGGGAGAAGCATAGTGGAAGGGGCGGGGCACGTCGGGGGCGGGATCTGGAGGTGGGCGTGGCCCGGGCCCGCACTGTATGGGGCGGGGCTTCTCCGACACCCGCCTCTGAGTGAGGGAGGGGTGGGGGCGGCGCTGCGGCTCGGGTTACCTCCCTACAGCCTCCCCCCGCTTAGCCGGCTTCTTTTTCCGTTTCCAAATTAACAATTGAAAACGCAGCGGCCTGAAAGGCGAGCAGCGGGCCAAGCGGAAAGTGTGAAGGTGCCGCCGCGTCCAGAGGACAGGGGAGGAGAGGGGAGACATGACACCCCGATCGCCAGGTCCTCGCCCACCCACTAATGCCAGGTGCAGGGACTGAGCACCCCAGGACCCAGAGATGCCAAGGCCCCTGAGTCAAGTCTTGGCCTTTGGTGCCTCCCTGGTCAGGGTCATAGGACCCGTGCCCAGGCTCAGGATGGTGCCAACCCCCGAGGGGACGTTGCGGGGTGGGGGAGTGGAGGAGGGGGAAAGGGTTGGGTTTTCACTCTCAAGACTGAGTGCCAGGGCGGCACCTGTGGCTCAAAGGAGTAGGGTGCCGGCCCCATATACCGGAGGTAGTGGGTTCAAACCCGGCCCCAGCCAAAAACTGAAAAAAAAAAAAAAAAAAAAAAAAAAAAGACTGAGTGCCCAGGTAAGGCAGGTGCCAAACAGCACCTTCATAGCACAGTCCTAACGGGCTCACAGAGTCGGGTAGTTTCACGTGTGACCTCAGGCAAGTCATTTCATCTCAGACTCAGTTTCCTGATCTGGAAAATGGGGAGAGATGTACCAACCATACAGAACTGCTTGTGAGGAATAAATTGAGAAGATACACGAGGCTGGCCCACAGGGAACACAATAAGTAGCAACTATTATTATCTCGTGTTTATAATGATGATAATATAGAGTCTCCCACCTCCACCTCCTATGAAAGCCAAAGGCATTGTTCACCAATTGAGGATAATGGAGGTGAGGATTTCCCTTCCCTCATCCTTAGAACCTTCCCAAAACCCGGTTTGACAAAGAAACTGAAGCCAAGAGGTCCTCGCAGGGGGTTCAAAGTCAGCAATGAGTGGGAAGAATTAACTAGGCTTGAGCCCAGCTCCTGACCCCAAGGCCCAGAGATGGATGGTCCCTGAGGTCAGCATCCCAGGCACCTGGGAACACAAACACAGAGAGCCAGAGGGTGGACACCACAGACAGTTACAGTTTCTAGTCCTCCTGTACCTCATAATGCAGCTCCATGAACGCAAGGACTTTTTCTTATTCACTACTCTCTCTCCAACACCTAGTAGAGGGCTTGGTGTATTTGTAAGTTCTCAGTAAATATTCATTGAGTGAATGAATGAGTAAATGAATGAATGGTCCAGTAAACTGGGAAAAGTCTCTTTCACAACTGTGGCCTCCCACCTAGCCACCTATGCAAAGTAGTCTGCTTTGGGAAGGGAGGTTTGGGGCAAAGTACCCCTCTCCACAGCCTGTAGACTCAGGCCAGTGGAATGGTGGGAAAAGGAGGCAAGAATTGACAATAAAAGGAGGTAAGAGAAGTGGTTCCACAAGGCAAAGTTAAGATCACCTCTTTCATGGAAGGCGCCTGTGGCTCAGTGAGTAGGGTGCTGAGCCCATATAACCTGGGTGGTGGGTTCAAACCCAGCTTCAGCCAAACTGCAACAACAAAAAAATAGCCAGGTGTTGTGGCAGGCGCCTGTAGTCCCAGCTACTTGGGAGGCTGAGACAAAAGAATTGCCTAAGCCCAGGAGATGGAGGTTGCTGTGAGCTGTGACGTCACAACATTCTACCGAGGGCAACAAAATGAGACTCTGTCCCTAAAAAAAAAAGATCACCTCTTTCTTCCTTGCCCGCTGCTCCCCACTACTGACCAACCCAAGACTCAGCCCCTTCACCCTTCCACCTGCCAGCCTCTTTACTGACCACCACAATTCCAGTCCCTCATTCCCCCCCCCCAGTCTATTAACCTGGCAGTCTGAGCATCGCTTCCTCAGTCCATTCCCCAATTACAATCCTACAATGGCTTCTTGCTAGAGTCTAAAACCCAAGCTCCTTAGACGAGTGTTTGAGGCTGCATACACCCTAAGCAACAAGCCACACTCTAGTTACCCAAACCCTGTTTATGCCCACCAAGTGTGTTCTCTCTTCTCCTTGGGATAACCCCCTTCTACCCCAAAATCCGGGCTCCTTCTGGCCCCCTCGAGACCATCTTTGATAGAGTCTCTGTACTGAAGCTGTTCCTACCTCTCTCTTCCCACCCACCCCTTCATGAGGTTCACCCCTCTATAGCAGGGCCAGTATGACTCCACACCCCCAGACTGGCCCAAGTAAATACTCCAACTCAGATGTTCAGGGAATGAACCTGATGACCTGGGCCTTGAGCTCCAGCAAGTTTGCACTGCTCTGTGAAGCCTGAGAGTTCTGGGTAAGGTTGCCTTGGGATTGCTGCAGAGGTGGGCGGGGGGAGGGAAGACTAATCCAACACTGGGCGGGGCTGGGGAAAGAGCATAAATGGAGATCCACATACTATCAGGATAAATATTTAAAAGTTTAAATCTAGTTAACAAGCTGTTAAATAAAATGTGTTCTATCCTTCCTGACACATATACCTTCTTAACAATCTGGAAGGCCAGGTTTGAATTTAAATTCTTAGACTCCTTGGAGTCCTACAGTTGAATCTGGTAGGGAGGGGAGAGCCACACCCTGCTACCCTACCATCCTCAGATTCTCTTCCCACACTAGGCCCACCCCTGTTCAGGAAGGGACCTGGGTCCACTCCTCCTGTGCTTCAGGCTCCTCTTCTAGGCTCTGGCCACACTCACTGCAAACAGCTTCCCTTGGACCTAGGACCTCCAACAGCCCTTGGGAGGGTGAACTTAGGGAAGGGCCCATGTAGGTGCTAGAAGTAAACTTTAAGTATTTGGCAGAGAATTTCAAGGTTAGCTGCATTGTGTTCTAAAACAAGGAGAGCCATGTGCAGCCTCCAGGTTGTTATGTGGGGCCACCATATAGGCTGAGTAGGCAGAATTCTGGGCCCTTACCCTCACCTCCACTTAGAGCAGCCCTGCTTTGATGTGTTTTACATGTTGTGCTTCTGTGTCAAGTTTCATTCAAAGAACCATATCTACTGCTTGAACAGTTTGAAAAGCTCTTCTTCCTACTGAACACAGGCAGAAGCTGAGGTTACAGGGGTGCCAGTTACCACACTCATGCTACATGTCAGAGCAAGTCCAGGGCATGATCCCAGGTCTCCTGCCTCTCTCCTAGGCCTTTGCCTCCATGAACTACCCAAAGCCTGGGAGCTCATTTCTGATTGATAAGACCAAAGGTTTCCAATGGCATTAGAACACTGGGAAGTAGTGGTCCCTGATGTGAGCAGGCCTGCTGCTGGGACCTCTTGCCTTGAGAGGGGGCTAGACCCTCAACTCAAGTGGCTCAAGAGGCCAGACCAGGCCAGAGAAGGAGAAGAAGTCCTGGTATAAATAACCGTGGGGGGCCGGGATGTTTGGGCCAGTCTCCCGGGTGACGGCCATGTTTACTGCTCAGCGAGGGGGGGCATGGCCCACACATTTGCCTTCCTGACTTGTAGCCAAATTTCTCCAGGAAGGGGTGGCCCAAGATTAGCCCCAAACACTCCAGCTCTGTACCCCAATGATCTTCCCCCAACTGTGTACCAACATGAGCCCGAAGCCTCCCTAACATTGTCCTCATTCTTCAGCCCCAAATGCTATACAGTGCTACACTTCCAATGGCCTCAAATGCCCCAGTATTTTCCCCCCTAAATCCTAACTCTGCTCACATAGTAGAAGGGTGGGGAGCATGAGGACAGGCAAAGGCCCCAAGCAGAGGAGTTGGGTGTGAGCCAGGGATCTGAGCTGGGCCACTGAGCATAGGGCAGGGACAAACCTCTCCCACAGCCCTGGCCAGACAAGGGGAGAGATGCATCCCCTGGATTAGGAGAGTGCAAATCCCTCTTCCCACTCCAGTGCCCCCCCCACCCCCAATGCTTGTCATGTGAAGGGCATTAGATGGCCAGACCCCATCAAGGGAGGGGCTGGCAGGTGCCCTCATGGTCACACCACAGCCGGTTCCTCTCTGCAGCCAGCCAGGCCAACAGAAGGGCAAGTGGAAAGGTCCTCTTCCCCATGAGGCAGCAGGTACAGCCAGGTCCAAACACAGGTCACAGAGGAGGGTGTGAGCTAAGCCCCAGACGGCAGGCCAGCCCAGCCTAACATGCATGCATACACACACACAACTGCTCAGCTGACTGATGGGTCTTGGTTGGGACACCAGCCGATTTTCACTAGGACCACAGGCTCAAAATTGGGGCTGTGCCTGTGAGGGGTCCTAGATATGTACCCAGATGCCTAGGCTTCAGCCCCCTCTCAGCTGAATGACCTTGGGCAAGTCACTTCTCCCTTCTGAGCCTATCAAATAGTGCAATGTCTTCTTCCAAGGTGATTATGGGAATTCAATGGGATTCATTCAGCAAACAATGACTAAACCCAGCCATGGGCCAGGCAAGCCTTAAAGTGCTCCGTGGACCATCAAGTAGGAGATGGGACCTCCTCCCCAGCATAAAGTGGTATTCTGGCCCAAGGCTCTGGGATGTGACCAGAGCCCAGAACAGTCTCCATGAAACTCTCCAGAATGGTTTTCAGTTCACTGTTGTTTATCATTGTTGGGGACAACTAAGATGCTTGGACCACGCCTGGTTTCTGGTACAGGGTTCACTGCCAATCTGAGTTTAGTCCCTGTCTTGTTCTGAGCCTCAGTTTCCTCATCAGAAGAAAGAGGGGGCTAAGTGAGACCAGTCATTTCCACATTCTGTTGAGCTACAAGTAAAGAAGGGACATCAGATGGCTCAGTGCCCATAGCTCAAGCAGCTAAGGTGCCAGCCACATATACCAGAGCTGGCGGGTTCAAATCCAGCCTGGGCCTGCCAACAACAATGACAACTACAACCAAAAAGTAGCCAGCCATTGTGGCCGGCACCTGTAGTCCCAGCTACTTGGGAGGCTGAGGCAAGAGAATCACTTAAGCCCAGGAATTGGAGGTTGCTGTGAGATGTGATGCTACAGCACTCTACCCAGGGCGACAGCTTGAGACTCTGTCTCAAAAAAAAAAAAAAAAAAGAAGGGACATCAGAGCTGAGTGCCTGAGATCTGCCCCTCCTCCACAGCATCCCTCCATTATCTGGGCCAAATTCCTGTGGCTGTTCTAAGACCACTGTTCTAGGGACCCCATGAACCCCAAGCACATATCCCCAGGCTACTTTTCCAGACAGCCTCAGGGCCTGCACCCACCTGCTCCAATTCCAAGGCACGCCCAGTTCAGCCACACACACCTCCCCTCAGGGTAGGGTTTGCATATGCTGTTGAACTTTCCCTACAGGCAAAGTTCTAGGGCTCTGGGCCAGGTTGGGCCCTGTGCAGGGTTACTGGACAGCTCTGGAGGAGGCACTTAGAGGGCTAGGTACTTTGAGGCACTTGGGGGCAGGCAGAGGAAACAGGAGGCCAAGGCTCCCTGCTGGAGTCCTTCCCCTGTACCATCTTCCTCACCAGTCCCAGAGAGAAGTTTTAAAAATAGGAATCTGCCCATGTTACTACCAACTTCAGTTCCTTCCAATCTTCTTCTCAGGAAGTTGCTGCTTCTCAGTTGGTCACCCTCACCATCAAACTGGGCCCAGCTCATGTCCCAGCCTCTTCTCTGCACAACTTTTGCCTCTTCTTGGCTCTCACTCTTCTGACTTCCTTTTTTTTTTTTTTTTTTTTTTGAGACAGAGTCTTACTATGTCACCCTCAGTAGAGTGCCTTAGTGTCACAGCTCACAGCAACCTCCAACTCTTGGGCTCAGGTGATTCACTTGCCTCAGCCTCCCAAGTAGCTGGGACTACAGGTGCCCACCACATCTGGCTATCTTTTTGTTGCAGTTGTCATTGTTGTTTAGCTGGCCTGGGCTGGGCTCAAACCCGCCAGCCTCAGTTTGGAGCTGGGGCCATAACCACTATGCTATGGGTGCCAAGCCTCTGACTTCTTATTCTTCTTTGCAGATGCCCTGTTCAGCCTCACCTCTGGGTCACTGCTCATGTGAGTCCCTCTGCCTGCTGTCCCTTTCTCTTCCTTGCCTGTCTGACTCCTACCCATCTTTCAGATCTCAACATAAGCCTCTTCCTCTGGGAAGCCTTCCCAGCCATTCCCAGTTCGGGGCTGGGGTTGGCCCTCTGTGCTGGGCTCCCACAGGTCTCCATGCTGCTGAGGCATGGCCCTTAACACCCTGCTGGTAACTGCCAGCTTCATGGCCTACCACTCCCAGGGAGTAAGGGAGAGTCTGATTCACTGCTCTGTCCCAGCATCTGGCCTAAGGCTCAGACCCAAGGGACTTCCCATGAAGGGTTCCCAAATTAAAGAGCTAGAGGGAAGGAATGAGTCCAGAATGTAGAATTGGAGTAGGGGCAGGACCTTGGACTTGGACTCCTCCTCACGTCACCCCACTAGCAGCTGGCAGACAGGCTCAGGGTGAGTTAGGTGGGGTAAGGTCACAGCCTCTAGAGCAGGACTTCTAGGGTTTGAATCCTGGGCTTGCTACCTACACCCAAGCAAGTTATTTAAACACTTTGTACCTCATTTTCCTCATCTGAAAAATGGGCATAACAGTAGCACCTACCTCATAGAGTTGATAAGAGGAAAAAGTAAGAGAAGGTATGGCAAGTTCTCAGAGCAGCATCTGGATAAATGCTCAATAAGGATATGCTATTATTATCTTTATTATTATTGAAATCCAGAGCTAAGGAGCAGGCTGAGACTCAGAGAGGGAGGTGACTGCTGAAAGCTGTCTTCCCACCCCTACCCCAGCCCCTCCACTGCAGCCCTGCAAGCCGCTCCGCCCTCTCACATCATAGAGTCCTTGCACAATCCCCACACTCGGTTGTCTGAACTAAGCCCAGAAAATTCCCATCTTTCTGGCATTCACCACTCACTGGCTGTGTGACAAGGGTACCTGCTTAACCTTTAAGCTTCAGTGTCCTCTTCTACGAAATGGGGATAATGATGGGACCCACCTCATAGGGCTCTTGGAAGGATTAAATGAAGCAGTATGTGAAATGTATTGAGCACAATATCCGGTGGAGATTAGACTATGAATCTTAGTACTCGACAAACTCTGCACTTAGAACTCTAGCCTGGCTCCGGTAAGTACATTATTTGCCTCCACCGTGGGTGCATTTCTGAGGCAGCGGCTCCTGAGGAAAGGAATTGCTCATCCAGCTAACCTGCTCTTACAGAGTCTGTGTGCCAGTCTTCATCCCTAGTGTCTCTTCCTCAGGGTTCAGACCAGTACAGGTGAGGGGAAATAAGAGGCTCAGGGCCCTTAATGAGTGGGAGCTTGTTATGGGAAGATAAAAATGTAAAAATATTAAACCCACCACAACTGCTCTGCTCCTCACAGCACTTTGCAGTTTACCAAGCACCTGATATAGGAGGTGGCCCTGTGAGGTGTACAGTTAGAGATGGTAACTGTCATTCTATGTGGAAGGAAGTGGGTGCCTCAGAGAGGTTGGGTCACCTGCCTGGTATCACACAGCCTCAGAAAGCAGGGGCAGGTGGCAAAACCCCAGCCTGCCAACTCCTGGTCCTATGCACCTTTAACTGAGGGATGAGCCTGATTCTGCCTGACAAAAGGACCAGAAGGTCCTTTCTCCATTGCTCTCTAGTTGGCAAGAGCCCTGGGCTGTTTCTCCCCCATCGTGCTCTGCTCCTGGGAGGGCAAGGCCTGAGGCTTCCCCATCCCCTCCCAATTCCTCCTTCTCTGGCACAGCTCAGGAGGAAGGAGCCAGGATGGCACCCAGTCTCAAGGATTTTACACACTGGTAAAATTTCCAAAAACTCTTTGGGGACTGCATAAGGTTGTCAACTTTTTATTTTGCCAAGTAAGGACATTTTTTAAAAATTCCCAGCCCATCATTTCATAAAAGGGACATAATCGCATACTAAAAGACAGTCCTTTAAATAGAATAAATTTAGCTTTATGAAAGAGTCACCACATTGTCCTTATTTTTCTAGCTTTTGCCTTAGGCCACTAAAAACTGCCACGGGTCTGCTGATGAATTGGAGAACCATTTGGAGGTTGGACTTAACGGTTACACAGACATAGGTTCAAGTCCTGACTCCACCTCAGCTGTGCCTTATTTTCCTTCTCTGAGTCTCAGTTTCTTATCTATAAAATGGGAACAAAAACAGAGGCTGCCACATAGCATGTACTGGGAGAACTAGATGGCCTAGTGTTTGCAGAGCACTTGCCCAGGAAGAGCTCAATCAAGCCCTGATTTCCATCCAGTGTCCCTGCCCTGTCCTGTTACTGCTTATGGCCCCTCATGGTGTAAGGCCTACCTCCATAGCCTGACAGTCAACGTCCTCAGGGCCCAGGACACACTGGATACTGCAGATCTCAGGACACAGGGGTTAGGGGAACAGAGTTCCACCTTGCAGCCTTTGCTCTAGCTCTTCCTCCACCTAGAGTGCACTCAGAATAAAAATCACGGGAGCTTTCAGCTCAGTGTCCCCACACAAAAGGACCAGAAGGTCCTTTCTCCACTTCTCTCTAGTTGGCAAAACCCTTCTTATCCTTACAACTCGGTCTCAACGCCACCTTCATTCTTCGCTCAGGAAACATTCACTAATTTCCGACCACGGGCCAAGCATGGTGCCCAATTCCCACCTTCCCAGATTTCACAGCCCAGTGTAGAAAAGCAAAGAACCAAAGGAGCTGGGGGAGCAAAGCTGCCCTGGGTTAAGGGGGAGCAGGAAGCACCTCCAAGAAGAGGTAGCGCTCAGACTGGGACTGAAGGAAGATGGCAGAAAGCCAGATGACAGGGTGGGTGGGAGAGGGGATACGTGGAGCATTAAATGGCACAACACTTTGGGACACCAAGTAATTTCTTAGGGGAAGAGCAAAGAGTACATGTGGGAAAGGGATTTCTGATTTGAGCACTGGAGGTGGGGGGGGTCATTGTCAGGTGGACCAAGGAAGAAGGGCAGGTTTGGAAAGAGGTGCTGACTTTTGAGAAGCCCAGAGGATGAGCAAAAGAAGCAAGAGGCTCAGGGATGAAATTGCAGAGGGGGTGGCTGTCATTAGAGAGGTAACCCTTGATGTCACAGGAGTGCATGAGACCACTGCCCAAAAGTACGCCCTCAGGACATAGTACCAACATTGAAGGGGCAGAAAGAGGAGGCAGAGCTGCTAACAGAACCCAGAGGGAAAAGCCAGAGAGGAGGGTGTGAGGAAAGCTAAGGGAAGGTGTGTTCAGGAAGGAAGGGCCTCTTGGGGGAGGCAGCCAGCTGCAGCTGCTGAGTGCAGGCTCCCAGAGAGCCACATTCTGCATTTGAGTCCTGCCTCTACCACTTATCAACTTCGTTGAGGGTTGGGCAAATTATTTACTTTCTTTATGCCTTAATCCCCCTATCTAGAAAATAGGGCTTTTTTTTTTTTGAGATAAGGTCTCCCTTGTCACTCAGACTGGAGTGAGTGGTGTAAGCATAGCTCACTGCAGGCTTGAATTCCTGGGCTCAAGGACGGAGGGTAGATGCCACTTCCCTCTGAGACCAACTTTGGGGGTGGAGTGATCCTCCTGCTTCGGCCTCCCTAGTAGCTGGAACTACAGGCATGTGCCACTATGTCCACTAATTGTTTTTGTTTTTTTTTTAAGACATGAGATCTTGCTATGTTGCCCAGGCTGGTCTTGAACTCCTAGGCTCAAGCTATCTTCCCACCTTGGTCTCTCAAAATACTGGGATTATGGGTGTGAGCCATTGTTCCTGGCCAATATATATTTTTTAAGTATAAAAAGCATGAAGGAGGACTGATACTCCCCTCAGCCTCCATGCACCCCCAGGTCACACCTCCCTCCCTCTGCTGGGCCGTGGGTCATATTTTCCTCCCCCCTTCTGTCTCCCCCACCAATCCTGAAGTTAGAAAAAAATGAAATGGGTGAATGAACTCAGGAGCTGTTCCTTCCCCTCAGAGAACAGGAGTGGTGGGGGGCAGCATCCTCCTGTTCCATCAGTACAAGGAGAGATGGTGGAGAAGGCACCCATGTGAGCTGTGTCCTTGGGCAATCAGGTCCCTACTCTTAGCCTCAGTTTCCCCATCTGTGAAGTGAATCCTGTGGGTCTGCTCATGCTCTGAGGTCCTCTGACTCTGCTATACTCTATAGCAGGGAAGTATAGAGAAAGGATCATAGCAGAAAAGTCTATTCCTGACCTGCAGTCCTGCCCCCAAGGAAGGAAGTTCCATGGGTCTGGGTCCCCACTCTGCCCGGGACTGGTCCCTCCAGCACAGAGTGGCAGCTGGGCCAAGATGGGCAGGAGCAGAGGCACCCAGGGATTATGCTGACAGAGCTGTTCCTTCCCTTTCTCCTTCTCTCTCTACCCCTCCCCTCCCTGGGGACAGACAAACCCAGCAAAAAATAAACCCAAAGACAGTGACCTGGACAGGGCTGAGGTTCCAGAGAGTTACGACGGCAGGGAAAGAAG
This sequence comes from Loris lydekkerianus, assembly GCA_963574355.1. Taxonomy (NCBI): domain Eukaryota; kingdom Metazoa; phylum Chordata; class Mammalia; order Primates; family Lorisidae; genus Loris; species Loris lydekkerianus. The sequence goes on from CAUYPK010128689.1 coordinate 42,536, forward strand.
AGTGGAGGAGGTACAGCCTGTGACCCTCCCCACCACCTCCCAAAAGCCCGTGGGTACCTGATCTGATCCCTCTCCACCCCCAAAGTTGGACTCAGAGGGAACTGGCATCTACCCTCCATCCTTCAGACTGAGGGGAAAAGGAGCCACTCCTTTGCTTAATAGGTGCCATTAGAGCAAATACTGTCCAGCCCAGCTAGACGGGGGTCTGGGAAGAGTACCTCAGGGAATATCACTCTACCTCCTGGATATCAGGCAGTCCCACTGTCTGACCTCCATCCCTTCTGCCTAAGTGGGTCCACACTCCATTTATCTCTTGCAAGCTTTCTCCCTGTCCCATCTACCTGGCCTAGGTATCTGAGGAGTCTCAGGAGAGTGTGCCCCAAGATTTCCCTCCAGCCCCTAGGCCAGAGACCCTGCTCCACCCACTGTTCTCCAGATCTCCAGGAGGGAAGGAAGAGGGAAGGAATTGCTGAGTTTCCCTGCTCCCTTTGCCTCCTTCCCTTAGGCACCACCCACTGATTCCCAGCCTAATTAGTCTGCTGCCTAGGGCTGCCCTTCTGGTCCTCACCCCTCCCCAGGTGACAACCCCCAGGGCACGCAGATCCCACCTAGGGACAGAGTTGCCCAGAGAGCCTGCAGTACTGAGGGGGGATCTCTGGGAGCCTGATTAGCATCCTCCCCAGCGGTCTGATTAGCATCCTCCCCCCCAGCCTCTCAGAGCTGCTTGTTGGAGCCCTGTCCTCTGAGGGGCCACAGGAGAAGGTACTGGAGACTAACTCCCCACTCCCAACTCTATAAAATTCAAGGTCCTGAGGCAGCAGATCCTCTCATTTAGAACTAGCACTGCTCTGTGCCAGACAGCCCCAAGTGGTCCACTTTCCCATTAGGCCCATTTCACAGAAGAAGATACTGAGGCCCAGGAACTGGGACTGAGTAGTTGTGGGTACCTTCCCAGTGAGAACTGAGATCTCTAGGTGTCCTTTGGGACACCCTTCTCTCATTCTGACATGATGTGCTTAGAAGAAGTCGGAAGTGTGCCCTCCTCTCCCAGGAGTCCCATGTCCCTGAGAGCCATGGCTGCACTGCTATTTCCCTGGAGCCAGGATAGCCGCCAGTGATAGATAGTGAGGTCCAAACCTCAGCCTCACCGAAATGCTCTGGCATCCCCATCCTCCCCACATGCACTCCCAACCACATGCAGACCTCTCTCTGCGCCCTGTGAGATGAGGCAGTAGAGGCTGGTGGCCCTGCAGGCTCCGCAGCTTCCTCACGGTGTCCCCACCAGCTCCCAGGCAGGGCACAGGCATGGTCTATCTCCCTCTGCTTCTCTAGGCCTGGTATGGAGTTGACGCTCTTTAACTACATATGTCAAATGAAGGAAGAAACGAACTGATGAGCACCCCGGGGCCCAGTCCTCCAATCGCTATTTATGTGACCCTGAATGAGCAAGGAACATTCCCTCAGCCAGCCTCACTTTCCTCACACATGACCTGAGGATGACGGTGCCTGATTGTGGCTGTGAGGGTTACATGGGAGAAGGTACGTCAGAGATCAAGTGGGCATGGCATACAGCAGACACCCCACAGAAGCCAAAGGACATGACCTCAGGCTCCCATGGAGAGCCCCTCACACTGGAATATGGGCAGACACAGTCCTCTCTCCAGGGCACACCCAGACATACTCACCACGCTGAGCTAAAGATACCTGTCAAATCTCTCCCCAGAGAAAAAGAATGATGAGAATGATGACCATAATAACAATGGCAGGGAGGATAATGGCTACCGGTTGTACCCAGCATGGTGTTTGGTGGTTTTCCTCATTTAGCCCTAACAACCCTAGAGGGGGGTATTATTATGAGAAAAACGAACCTCAGAGAGGTTACATAATTTTCCCAAAGTCACATGACTGCTAAGAGTAGGCCAGAAATGAACCCAAGTGTATCAGACTCAAAACCCATGCTCTACGCTCAAACCTCCACTCTTTCCCCACCCCCAGCCTCTCAGCTCCCACACCAGGGGCTGTCCCCAGGGCAGACATTCAGAATTCCCTGCTGGGCCTCCTAACCCAAGAACTTGCCCAAAGATCAGTGCAGGGGAGGTAAGGGAACCTCAAGTGGGCTTCTCTAAGTCTGGGGAAGTTCCCTGCATGGCTTCCTTTTAGGAAGGGCAGGGCCTTGCCCAGTTCTGTAGATCTGTCCTCTCTCCCTGCTCCCAGGCAGTTTCAGTTTCTTTGACTGCCTCTGAGAACCTTAAATTAATTACCCACTCAAAGTGCTGCCATCAGCCCAAGAATATCACCTCTTGAAACACTCCTGGCTCCAACACTCAGAGGTTATAGGCTTCTGCAGCAATACGGATTGAAGTTAGAGAGCCAGCAGGGCTTCTTCAATGGTAAGAATGAATGTACTATGGGGCTGGGGACGGGTACGCAGACAAGGAGAGCTCTAACCTGCTGCAGGGACCCCAAAAGGAAACATGGGAAGAAGGGAGCAAAGAAACGTGAAGGGGAGCAAAATGGAGAGGAGGGAGGCCCCCCTCCCTACAAAGATCAAACAAAAGACAGGCTGAAAAACAGCAGCACAAAAACTGTGGGTCACTCTTAAAGACTTTCCCAATCACAAGGCAAAGTTCTTAGGGCATCAGTCTTCCCTCTTGGCTAGAGATAAGAAAATTGTTATCTAAAGGCCTGATTTGGTAAACAAAGGTCTGGGTTCTTGGCACATTTCCACTACTGACTTGTGAGGTGTGACTGTGGATGAGCATCTGCCCCCTTCTGTGCCTTGGTGTGCCCAGGAGTACACCAAAATTTTGGGTGAAGAGGGCCTTCCAGGAGGAGCAAAGGCCGCCAAAGTTCTAGGAAGCATAGCCCTGGCTGTGGCTCTAAGGCTGGCCTTCTAGGTGGATGCACAAATACATACAGAACCATAAGGACAGCCCTGAGGCTGAGGATGGGGGAAGGCAAAAAAATTAAGGAATGGCCAGGTGGCTCACACCTGTAATCCTAGCACTCTGGGAGGCCAAGGAAGGCAGATTCCTAGAGCTCAGGAGATCAAGACCAGCCTGAGCAAGATTAAGACCCCCATCTCTACTAAATATAGAAAAACTAGCAGGACATTGTGGCATACACCTATAGTCCCAGCTACTCGGGAGGCTGAGGCAAGAGGATTGCTCAAGCCCACGAGTTTGAGAGTGCTGTGAGCTATGATGCCACAGCACTCTATCCAGGGCACAGAGTGAGATTCTGTATATATATTTAAAAAAAGAATCAAAGAACAGAACCAGCTCTGTTCTGTCCTAGGGGTCCAGGCTGGAGCCACAGGCCTAGGTGTGTGACTCTGGCTATGTGTCTGTGAACTCAGGGCAAAGGTAGGGGCAGCTGTGCACTCGCTTCCTTTCTGTTGCATGTATGCTGCATGTGCATTTGTGCATGTGAGTCTGCCTCACGGTGAGCATGTATGCAGCAGGGAGATAGCAAGGTTGTACTGGGTGAGGCTGGCATTTAACACTCAATTCCACAAATTGCAATCACTGCTCACCCCTGCTGCCTGTGGGTTGGGGACAGAGAGATGGATGACAGGTGTGCTGCTCTTGAGAACCTGGGGTTGGGGTGGGGACTGAGACTGAGGTGTAGAGAATGACAGCTCCGAGTCAGACCCAGCTCTGGGCCAGGTCCTTCCACGTTAACTGAGTAAGGTCTCCTAAGTCTCCATCTCCTCACCTGTCAAATGAGGAGGATAACAGTGCTCACCTAGCCGGGTTGTTGAAGCACGCAGTGAGAATGCTTTGGAAAGTGTGCTCAGCATAGTGCCCAGCCATAGCTAGTGCCACATCTGCCATCAGAGATTTCAGCTCCAACTCCGTGAGCCTAGCCAAGTGGCCATAGGAAACAGTCCCTGATGAGAGTCAAGAGTGTTGGGGTCTGGACCTCTACATCTACCACTAATTTACCATGTGACTTTGATCTACAGAGCCTCAGTTTTTCTCTTAAGCAAAATGGGGCTGTAAAATCTAAGGGTTGACTGAGCAGGGATACCTGAAGATTCTGGGTACATTTTGCTGGGATTATTTCTAACCCAGGCTATGTTCTTTCTCAGATGGTCAGAGGGGGACGTTCTGGAGGGAGGGGTCTAGAGTTAGGAGTCTAAGGACCTCAGGAGCTGCCCCCACCTCCTCTTTCCCCATTCCCACAGCTTCTGACCCCAGGGACAAGGCTGAGGGAGGATGTTTACAGAGCCTTAAACCTTCACACAGAGAGTCTGCTGGGCAGCTGGGGGCTGGGAGTGCAAGCGTCTCCTAGCAGCTTGGAGAGGCTGGAGGAAGATGGGGTCTTGCTCATTCCCTTCTGGCCCTCTCACTTCAAGGGAGGCTGGTGTGGCCTTTGAGAGGATGCAGCAAGGGGGTGAGCATTCCTCCCAGGGGCTCAGATAGCAAAGCAAGGTAGTATTTCTTAAAATTCAGAGAGCAGGGCCTCTGAAGACTTGGGTGCTTAAATCAGGGGCTGGGGCAAAGGGAAGTGTTTGGGGCTTGGTGACAGAACTGAGGACCTAGAGAAGGAAGGAAAGCTTGCAGAGGGGCCCAGCGACCCCTCATTCTGGATCTCAACAAGGAGAAGATAGAGCCCTCAGTTCTCACTTTCCAGAGGCCACAGCTGCTGGATGGAGAGGCTGGATCAGGGTTTGTCCTCTGGGCTGTATCCCACCCCTAGGTGCCGGAAAGGTGCAGATTCTAGCGGGGCCCAGCTGGCAGGTGTGAGGGTGGTGTCCCAGGGCAAATGGGCCTGCTCACCTCAGATCCCACCCTCCTTCCCAAGCCCTTCTCCTGCAGGCTCTTCTATGTATCTGGGAAAGGGGTCCTAGTTAACTGTGCCTACTGGGCTCTCCTTGCTTGGGCTGCCTCTGGGGAAAGGGGAAAGGATATGGTCAAAAGTCCACCAAGAGGGCTAGAAAGTTCAACAGCAGGAAGTAATTCCTGGCAGGCACACACAAGACCCTGCAGTGAGTGACTAAGAAACCCCACATCTGGAGCTCCTCAAGAACAGGAGACCTTCTGTGTGGGCCCCTCCCCAGCCCCAATTATAACAACTGGCTCTTACACTCCGGCCCTTGCTACTCACCAAGCACTTTCCCACCCATGACCTCATCTAAGAGGGAGGCCCGCAAAGCTGAAGTTTCTCCCCACATCGACAATCTAAAGCTCAGAGAGACCCAGTGATCAACCCAAGGCCACAGGGCACACAGGGGGTGGGTCTCCTGACTCTGCAGCCCCCTTTGACCTCTAAGATAGATAACCAATTCCTTGCAATCTCTCAACCCTGGTATGTTTTCACACCTCATTTCCTCTCTCAGCTGCTCCCAAGAAATGCCTGGCCCTAGCCTCTTGGGGACAAGTGGTCAGGACAAGCATGCCCCTGGCCAGGGCATTCCTGGCATCCGGAAACAGCAGGATGTGGGGTAAAGGTGTCAGCGGATTTAGTTTCTGGAGAGGAAGAGGAGGCCCTTCCAGAGGAGGCAACAGCAGCAGCTGGCCAGGAGACAGGCGGCAGGTCCTTCACCTCCAGTGACTCTTGTGGGGGCTGAGGGACCAAGCCCAAGGGCTAAGGTCCCTCACCTCAGGGCCTATTGGCTTCTCTAGGCCCAGCTATTATTTGGAAAAATCTCTCCCAAGAGGAGCCCATGGCAGGCACAGCTACTCTCTGTTGTATCTCACCTTCCTTGGGCCATGCAGCCACTCTTAGTGAGCAGTCTCCTGCCCTTCACCCCAAATCCACTAGCACTGAACCTTCATCACTCCAATAGTCCTCTCTGTAGCAAGAAATATTCATTCAGGCTCAGAGCCCATAGCACAATGGTTAGGGCGCCAGCCACATGCACTGAGGCTGGCGGGTTCAAACCTAACCTGGGCCAGCTAAACAACAATGACAACTGCAACAAAAACAGCCGGGCATTGTGGCGGATGCCTATAGTCCCAGCTACTTGGGAGGCTAAGGCAAGAGAATCACTTAAGCCCAAGAGTTTGAGGTTGCTGTGAGCTGCGATGCTACGGCACTCTACCGAGGGCGACATAGTGAGACTCTGTCTCAAAAAAAAATAAAAAAGAAAAAGAAAAAGAAAAGAAATATTCATTTAGGACCCCCAGTGGACACTAGGGGTTGGGCCATTCTTAACCGTTTACCCTGACCCAAAGCTTGACCACACCTCCTTAACAATTCCAACTCTTTGCCCCTTGGTCTTACCCAGCCTGGGGGTCTCTACACACAGTTAAGGCTGCACCAACAGGTACTTGATGGCTGAGAGAGTTCTCTTCCTCTGCCCTTCCACCCCATACATCTTCTTCCCCTTCACCTCTGAAATTCTGTGGGCCCAGTTCAGATGGGGCAGAGGCATGCAAGCAGTCTCCAGAGGGACGGGCGGAAAGACAGACCAAAGGACAGGCAGAAAAAGACAAGAAGACAATAAGTCAGGTGGACAGGCAAGTGGGCCACCCAGGAGACCCTAACACCAGAGGGTCCTCTCTGACTGTGATGACAAGGGATTAACAGCAGCACATTTTCCAGGGACCAGAGGTTTCTTGCACACCTCTGAGCGTCCCAGCACCAGGCCCAGCCCTTCAACTGATATCTATGGAGCCTCTCATGTTCCCGGCCGGGCCAGGCCATCTCCCAAGACTGAGCTCTGAGCTGCCAAAATTCACTCCACATCCAAGAGGGGTCAGTGTTTTTGAAAGTTGGAGGAACCCCACAAGGGGGAGGAGAGGGCCTGCAGCGACAGTGTTTCCAAACCTACCCCTCTCCTCTTTCTTTTTCCCCAGTGCCCAGAGCCAGGCCTGGTGCTGCCGGCCAGCAAGGCAGGCGAGCTGGGCTGAGCTGCCAGAGCAGGCAGGGCGGGCAGGGCAGGCAGAGTAGGCAGAGTAGCTGCTGCTACCACTGGGAAGTTGAGGGTGGAGGAGAAGACAGAGTGAAGACAAACTCAGACACAGTACACATGAGTGTTACGGCCCAGGTGGCTCACAGGGACCCCAAAACACATACAATAAGGGGCCAGCCCTGAGCTGGGATGAGGGCTGTCCCTGGAGAAAGGCATCTCCAAGGGGAGCCCAGGTGGGAGCCCATCATAGCTACAGAGCTGGGGAGGAGGTGAAGCTTCCAGGGGGGCCAAGGAGTCCTCTGTGTGTCTGGGACACAAGGAGGCAGAGATGGAGAAGAGGAAAAGGGAACCCATTTCAGTGGCTTCAGACTTTGCAGAGTGGACGAGGGACAAGAAGCTGGTGTGGGGAGTACCTGGGACAGAGGACCATTATGGAAATAAGGACTTAGGTGGGGGGAGGTCAGAAGCGAAGTCAAGCAGGGATCAGGATGGGGACATCAGGGGTTAGGATCAGGCTCAGGCTCAAGGGGGTAGATCAGAAACGGGGCTGGGCCCGGGAGGCGAACGGTGGGGGCTGGGGGTAGGCTGCGGGGAATGGGGTATGAAGGCAGGGCCAGGGCTGGGCGCCATCCCCAGGGAGCCCAGGCTCGCGTGGGGACAGCGCGGGGCAGGATCGCCGGAACACGAGAGGGCACGGGGGCGCAAACTCACATGAAGACGTGGTAGACGAAGGCCCAGCCGCGGGGCCGCTCCAGCACGTTGTAGACCCAGTTCTGCAGGCGGCGGTAGCGCTTGTGCGCGGCCGAGGAGCGCTGGCCGCAGGCGGAGCCCGAGCCGGAGCCCGGCCCAGGGAGGGGCGCGCCCGGCGGCAGGGGGCTGCCCAGGAGGCCGAGGCGGCGCGGAGAGCCGCCCCCGCCCGCCTCCCCCTGCTCGCTCTGCACGGCCGTGAGCGCCACCAGCTCGGTGCGGGGGGCGTCCCCAGGCTGGGGGCCCAGGCCGAGGCGGCGCGGGGGGGCCTCGGCCATGGGCGGCGCCGGGCGGGGGCGGGCCGGGGCCCGGGTACGGTCCGGGGGGGGGGCGCGCTCGGGGCGCTCAGCGGCGCATGGCTCGAACCCGGGGCCGGCTGGGCGGCCCGGGACGGGCACGGGCGGCGCGGGCTAGGGTCCGGGCCGGGGCCGGGGGCGGGCGCTCGGAGCCTGGGGGCCGCCGGAGCCCGAACTGACCGCCCGCTTCCCCGGCGACTGGGGCGGCTCTTTCCGACTCCAACTCTCTTATTACGCGCTCCATGCCGCTCGCCTTTCCACCTGCCGCTGGCTAGCCGCTCACATGTCAACCTCCCCCGCCCCGCCCCTCCCCCGCCCGCCCCCGCCCGCCCCGCGGCCGTCTTCCCAAATCGGGAGGAAGCGAGCGAGCTAGCCAGGCGAGGCGGAGAGAGGGGACGCGCGGAGAAGGCGGCCGAGCACTGCGCACCGGCCGCGCGGGCCGCCGAGTCGGTGCCCGAGCCGGACCGCGTGGCGGGGACGGCGCGCGGGGCCGGGAGGCTGGGCGGGGGCGAGTGGTGTGCACCGCAGCGTGGGGCGCCGTGGCCCTGGGGGCCAGCCGAGGCTGGGACGCCACGAGTGTGGTCGTAGAACGTGGGGAGTGGAGAGTCGAGTTGTGGCCGCGGTCGGCCGTGGATGGGACGCGGTGTCCTGCGGAGTTTAGGTGTGAACGGGTGGAGGGGTGTCTACTTGTGTGTGCAGAGTGGGTGGCTGCGGATCCGCCAGGTGGTGGGATTGAGTTAGTAAAGGTGTGGGTCGCTGGGGCTGGATGTGAAGACGGATATGCCGGGTCGGGACCAAGTTACGCAGTAGTGGTGTAGCCTGAGGGGCGCCCGTCGGGGTCGTGCCCTTTGTGCCACTGTGTGGGATGCTTAAAGTGTGCCCTGGGCCTGGTACCGGGAGTTGTATCAGGCTGTGTGTAGCACAGTGGGCCTGAGGTGTGCTCAGTTTGCTTCCACCAACTACCCTTCTGAGCTTCCCTTCCAGTCCCTTCTCCACGATGGAGGATGAGTCCCCCCTGACCATTAGACCACCTTCCCCAGAAGAGGGGCCTCCCCTGATGGAGGAGGTTGGAAGCCCACCCTTGACTCACTGCCAGGTCCAGGAGCCAGGTTCAGGGCAGGTAGGGTATTTGGAGGTAAGTTCTGAGGCAGCGTTAGGAGGGCCAGACACCTCCTCCCCAAAGGCCCACAGAATCCCAACCAGAAAAGGAGAGACTTTATCCTCTGGATAAAGTTGAATAAAGTTCTTCTTAGTGCCCGACCTCCAGACCTCCATCTCTCTAGCCGCAGGGGGCGGACTTCCCCTTTAGCCTTCCTGACCCTGCACACGGTGGTAATTTGGGGTTCCGGACCCTCTTTCTTTCACTGCCCAAAGCTGCTGGCCACGCCAGCCGCTCCCTCCGCAGGCCCTGCCTCAGGGTGAAGCGCTTCCACAGCAAACTCTTCCCGGTTCCTCCGGGAGGCTCTCGAGGGACGGAGCCGAGCGGGAGGGGGTGGGAAGGCGAGCTCGATTCTCAGCTGTCAGCAAAGGCAGCATTGATCTGCTGAGCCCGATGGGGGAGGGAGGGAGGCAAGGCCGTGGTAAGGCAGGAAGGGGGAAGCAGGGACTAGGGGAGGCCCAAGCTGGGCTTGGTAGCTGGCCTATATACCTCTACCCTGTAGTGACTCTTTCTCCTCTGTCTAGCTAGGGGTTGCCTTCTGACCTGATTCTCTCCTGTGGCTTCTGGTTCCAGGTGTGCTCAGGGGCAGAGCCTAGTGCCCCTGGGCAGGTTATGCCTGGATCCCCTACTGGTAGCTGAGGAAGGTTTCTGGACCCTAGGGCCCGAAGATGGATGCAGCACCCACCTGAGTTAACCCATCCTCTCCCTAATGCTGAAAACACATACCCCACAAATATAGGGCACTGCCTGCTTGACTCTGGAATTGTCTCACTGGGGCTTCTCAATCATAGGTCCCATGAGTTGGGACTAAGGTCTGAGATGTGCATGGTGTAAAGGAAGGCAGTTGCAAAGGACTTGGGGGCATTTCTTTCTGAGGCTCTTCTGCAGAAATGGAATTTGAATTCACGTTGCCCTTATTAATGCCCAGAAAGTCTGAAATTGGGTCTGTTCTGGGAAAGCTGATCCCCAAGCTAAGCGTCACCTCTGGGCTCTGTGCCTCTCTTTCCAATTGGAGGACTGCAAAGCTGTGTTCCCATCCTGTGAGGAGGCTTTACTGCAGGGAGAGGGTCTATTGTCATCTTTCCTAACTCCAGCTCTAAATTACTCCCTCAAGACAGCAGAGGGAGGAAAGAGACCGTGGTTATAGCTAGAAGAATGGAAGTTAGATCTCAAGTAAGAGTTTCATAGGGCACAGAGGCCTGTTTCTTCTTCTTATTCTTTGTCTTTTCTTTTTTTTTTTTTCTTTTTGAGACAGAATCTCACTATGTTGCCCCTCAGTGAAGTGCCATGGTGTCACAGCAACGTCAAACTCTTGGGCTTAAGCAATTCTCTTACCTCAGCCTCCAAAGTAGCTGGGACTACAGGCACCTACCACGACACATGGCTTTTTGTTGTTGCAGTTGTCATTGTTTAGCAGACGCAGGCCGGGTTCGAACCTACCAGCCCTGGTGTATGTGGCCCGTGCCATAACCATTGAGCTATGGGTGCTGAGCCGAGGCCTGTTTCTTCTGCAGGCATATATGTAATAGAGGGACACAGAACTCTTCCTAAGAGGTGGGAAGGATGGAGGAGATGGTTCTAGGAGGTATAGCAAAGTTTAGTTGGGGTTTGTGTGTGAAGTGGGAAGGGGAGGAGTCAAAGGGAAATGTCCAGTTCAGAGAGGACAGGTGGCCACTCTGAGGGTCACTTGACAGCCTTCCTGCATGACTGGGGGGATGGACTTTCCCCACGGCAGCCTTTAGTGACTAAGACACTTTTCTGAGTAGACAGCTGTCTGAGGCTCCCTCAATCGGCCCCTCTGCTGGAGGCGCCTGAAAGAGGCACTGTGGTTTCCCACCCTTCTCCTTCTCTCTCCCACCTGTTCCCTCAACCGCTCCCTCAGCAGCTTCCTTCCCACCCCAAGTCCTCACCTCCCTCTCTGGTAACACTGCCTAAACCAGACACTCACTGATTCTCACTAAGGCTCACTCCCACCTGGGTAAGTTCCTTCCCGGCTCTGAGCTTGAGTTTCCCCATCTGGATAAGAAGTGGGCAGGGCTCCAAGATCTCCTATAATTCATCACTGTCCTCATCGTCCATCAATGGAACAGATATTGATTGAGAGGAAGGGTGGGGAGGGAGAGTGCTCCCATTTGCTGAGCACCAACTGTGTGCCAGGCCCTGTCCCTTTTGGGACAAAAAGCAATCCTTTGCTTGTAAGAAAGCTTAGGCTCAAAGAGGGGTGGAGGATGTATGCCTAAGGATACACAGTCCATCCATTAGTGACCCCAGAACATGGTGACTTGTGCTCTCTGTGGCACCTGAGAGCTCTCAGCTGGCACCTGCTTGGTGGGTACTGAGTGCTGGGCTCAATGCTGGGGCTGAGAGGAACCATACATGGCCCATCCTTGTTCTCCAGAACTCATTCTTGCCAGGGGATAAGACTTCCATGTTTAAAAAGGATTGAAGTTTAGAAGTACCTAGGATTTCAGTCTCCCAGGCTAGGCTCAAGCTTGTTTTCAGACTTTGTCAGCAATGGAACCCATTTAACAGAATTATGAAGTAGCACCTCAATGTGTAAAAAGCTTTGGAGTAAAGGTGCTTGGGTTGAATTGGGGCAATGGGATACTTGTCTCCCTCTCCCTCCCTGTACCTCAGAAGCCCTCTAGGCTTTTTTACAGCTCTTAGGTTGTTAGAGGTCAGTGGAGGGAGAAGTCTTCACAGGGAATGACAGAGGGAGCCTTCTTGGGGACAGGAGTGGGGAGGACTTGGAGAAGCTCAGAGAAGTATAACCAGTAATACTTGGAGTTACCATTAATGAGGACTGTGCTAAATGCTAAGCCTTGTGCAGGATGCTTTACCTGTATTGCCTAGTTCAGCTGATAGCCTCTATTTTACAGCCCAAGAAGACAAAAGCTCAGTGAAGAGCTTGCCTTGCTCATAACCCTTGTGTTGCAGTGTGTGAGCAGGGAGTGGGTACTGGAGGGAGGAAGATGTTACAGAGCACAGGGAAGGAAGAGCAAGCTTAGCTAGGAAGACAGAGGGGGCCTTGAATGCCAGGATGAAGGGGAGAAAGAAGGGAGCCCAGCCAGGGCAGCTACAGAGAATGTGGCTCCCTACAGGAGAATGCAGTACACAGGGAGGTTGGCAATGCTAGGGGCAGAAAAAGCACTGAACTACAAGTTATGGCTGGGCTTCCAATCCTGGCTCTACCTCTGGATTACCTGGTGACCTAGAAGAAGTCATTCCACTTCTTCCCCACCTTCCCTGGCTTTCAGGAGGGCTGGAGCAATAATGTGTGACAAAGGCACAGATCACGCAGAGAACTGTACAAATGAGAACCATTTATCTTATTACTGTTTAGGTGTCTGTCTGAGGTGGAAGGGGGAGACGCTATGGGAATTCCCTGGTCCTAGCAGTTCTTCTCAGTCTAGAAGGGCTTCCTAGGAGGGGACTAGAGTAGAGGTGCTCATGGGGTGACAGCATCACATTATTTATCTCTGGGGCTTCACCTCCACTATGAGAGAAAGATAAGGCCTTCTTCCTTTCCCCTGTGCAGCCCAGAGAAGACACCATGAGACATCGGGCCACCCAGCAGATGAGAGTTCCTCTCCCTGCCCCATCTGATCTGCCCCCAGCTTAGAACAAGCAGGGCTGTCCAGTCAGCTCAGAGCCACAAGAAGTGGGGAAGGAGCAGTATAGCTGAGCTCAATGATCCCCATTGATCCTAAGGACTTGGAGGGGGACCCATAAGGAAGAGACAGAGGAGAAGGGGGCATGGAAATGAAGGTCAAAGCCATCTCCTTTTTGTGTTGTTCTTCTGCCTTCAGAATTCTTCCTCCTTACCCCCAATTCCTGGAAGACCATGCTGAAGGTCCTGCCAGTAGGCTCCATGTTCTCATTGAGAACCACTGGGATAACAGAGTTGGTTGAAAAATGAATAGGAAAGACTTTTTTGAGTTGCTGAGTATGCAATGAAAAAGAACTTCTATGCTCCCCTGGTGGGAGCAACTTGGATGAGAGCTGCAGGGAAAGAGATCATGTGAGTAGGAGGGACTGAAGATGGTAGCAGGGAAGGGGTTCAGAAAGTAGATGAACTTGGTAAGGGAGATAGGGGTTGAGGGAGCAGAATTGGAGTTCTGAAGAGAGGCTAGGGGCTCAGTGGCAGGGATGGGAGGCTCAGAGAGTGGAACTTCATTCAGATCAAGCTTGATTAAACACTTGGTGATTGCCTCTGGGAGAGGGAACACAACCACCCTAAGGGCTTGGAGCTTGCTGGGGATGGGGGAGGGGTCTCTCAGCGTCTTTCTATGCCTCTAAATTGCCAAAACTGTCAATTATTCAAGGCCCTCATATTTGAAAGCATACATATGCTAAGTAAATATTGGATACTTAAAAAAAAAATACATATTCAAGCTTTAAAGCAAGAATGAGAAGGCCATAAATGAGAAGGAATTCCCAGTGGCAAGCAGGAATTGAAGCTGTCCCTCTGAGTGAGGGCTTAGTATTCCAGCATGGTAGGAACTATAGCTGCAGACCCCACCAGTAACAAGGTCTAAGAAAGTGCTGCCTGCCGTAAATGGGACTAAAATCTCTCTCACCCTAGGTGGCTAGCCTGGCCCTGGCTTTAAGTAGAAAGTTTTCATATGATTATGACATGTCTACATGGGGTGTGGGCTCAGGATTTGATATCCATGCTATGCAAAAATCCCAAGCCAAGACACTAAGAGCTGGTTTGAGGCTGATGTTCTTCCACCTGGATTGAACACATACTACTGAGAAATCATCCCTTAGAGTAGCCTCCACATTTTAGGGCACAGTCAGAAAAATGTGCCTAAAATAATAATCTCAAGGACAAATTTCACAATATATTGGAAGAATAATTTAGAGACATCGCTGTCATGGGAAAAATCATACCAAAAGATCAAGAGATAATAGAGCAATGTGAAAGGAAGTTTAATACAGTTAAAATCTTCAAGAAGATAAAGGAAGAAATAGCATCTATAAAACAACAGAAAGATATCAAACAGGAACATGTAACAGAAATGAATAGGTCTAGAAATTTCAGAGATGAAAACTAAAGTCACTAACATTAAAAAAAAAAAAAAAATAGATGGGTTAGTAAATATATCTGAGGAGGGAATTAATGATTTAGATGCTAGAATAGGAAATCCTCCAGAATGAAAAACAGAACAATAGATTAAACTTAACAAAAGAAAAGATACATAGATGATTGAATGAGAAACTCCAGCATATGTATTAGTAATTTTAGAAAAGTGATACTGGAGTATCTAAGCTCTTTCCAAAAATAAGACACGAATTTCTAGATTTAAAAGGCTCACAGACTGCCTACTAGAAAACAAAACCAACAAAAGTAGACACCTTGCAGTCAAAGTGTAGAATATCAAGAATAAAGAGGAATTCTAAAAGCCACCAGAGAGAAAGGATACTTTATCTACAAAGGTCCAATAATTGAATTGACAGAAATCTTCTCATCAGCAACAACAGGTGCCAAAAAAAAAAATGGAATAGCATCTTTAGAGTGCTGTGCAAATAACTGTGAACCTAGAATTTCATACTTTGCCAAACTGTCATTTAAGTGAAAATGCAAAATAAAGACATTTTGACAATTACAAGATCTTAGAAAGCTTCTGTTCCATGGAATTTGAGAGTACAGGGACTGAGGGGGAGGGAATGGGAACTCACACAGCAGAGGGGCTCAAGGCTCAAGGCTGTGGAGGGAAGCTGGACTCTTTTCTAGACCTCTCCTCAGCACCAGGCAGACAGAGGAACCCAGCCCAGGCTGGCCCAGCTGGGGCCCAGCTCAGGTTCTTCCTTTCTGAGTGCCAGCCTTACTGTCCTCCATCTCCTCTTCCTGGGCCATGATAGTGGCCTGGCTCTGGGACCCTTAAAGAGGTGATGCCCAAGTTGCTCATATGAATGGACACTTGACCTCTACACTAGGGACCTCTCTTGGGAGGTCAGATACCACCTTACAGAGAGAGGCCTATGAATGGCTAGATCCTACTCAAGGGTTGGTGGGGAAGACAACTTTCATTCTTTATAGGAAATAAATCATAGAAGGGACGAGGGGACAAGCTCCACAAAGGGACTCAACCAGCTGGTGCCCTTGGGTAATTTCTTAACCTCTTTGAGCCTCACTTTCTTGCTTATAAAATGGAAAGGATACCTATCTAATGAGGATGTGAAGATGAAATGAGGAGCCATTTAGGTACTAAGCTTTAGCAGTATTTTCTTATACAGAAATTTCCTAAAAGAATAATCTCCATTTATCAACCTGCCTAGCACATTATCAGAACTCAACAACAACAAAAAAATTAAACAAGAAAAGTCAGGTGATAGAAGACGAGATGAGCAGAGCTGGGAATGTGTGCAGTATGGCTGCAGGGATAGATGCGTGTTCATTCACTCACTTACCAGTTACTATTACCCTCTTGGTTCTGTGCTGGGCTCCAAAGGTACAGAGATGACCTTGAACTGAAGGAGGAGCACATGTGAGGAAGACCCAAACCAGGAAATTCTAATAGAGGAATAGGTGGTTTCTTCAGAGCCTAACTTGGTCTTCTGTTTATTGTCTATGCCTTCCACCCCCAGCCCAGAAGCCAATGTAAGTTCCATGATAGCAGGGACCTCATTAGAATTATTTTAAGCAGTATTCACAGTGTATATAAAACAACGTCTGACATACAGAAGGTGTTGAAGAAACATTTGCTGAATGATTGTGTACATGCACTCTAATAGTAGACATTGTAAATGGTGAGATCTTTGATGAATGCCCCAGGAATTAGAAGTTTCTCAGCAAGGGACATTTAAGTTGGGCCTTAATGGATGTATAGGAGATCAATAAGTGAAAAAAAGAAAAGGGCATTCCAGGCATTGTGGCCAACACTGTTTGAAAACATGGAGGTGAGTTCAGGAACCAGTGAGTAATTGGGTGTGACAGGAGCACAGAATGAGGGGATGGTGGGGAAGAAGAGAATGGGAAGAAATAAAACTGGAGAGATAAGAAGGACCTTGAATGAACTTGGGCTGTCAGAAAGTCCTTAAAATCTAACCACCTACCAATACTCTGGAGAGGGTAGTGTTTCAGTAGTGTTCCTGTTATCTTGGGAGTAACAAGACCTCTTAAAGAGTAAGGGTCTGAGCAGGAAGAGGGCTAAGGATGTAGTACTTATTGAGAAAGGGGACAGTCATATCTTACCCCATTAGTTCCTAAAAGTGTCTCAGGTTAGGATGAGGGTGGGACAAGGCACCTCCCTCCCAGAAGTTTGGGTGAGGAATACATGCTGCCCCCTTGTGGCCTTGGCAGACCTGAGCAGCAAGGAAAACAGCCAGGTCGTTGCTCTTAATTCCAGGGGTGTCCAGTCTCCAACATCAGCCCCCAGAAAGTTATCCCAACTATCAGCTGCCCCCAGACCAGACCGGATTGCTTTATTTATTTATTTATTTAATTAATTTATTTATTTATTTGTATGTGTGTAAAGACAGAGTCTTATTTATCGCCCTCGGTAGAGTGCCGTGGTGTCACACAGCTCACAGCAACCTCCAACTCCTAGGCTTAGACAATTATCTTGCCTCAGCCTCCCAAGTAGTTGGGACTTCTGGCGCCAGCCTCAACGCCTGTCTATTTTTTTGTTGCAGTTTGGACGGGGCCCGGTTTGAACCTACCACCCTTGGCATATGGGGCTGGCTCCCTACCCACTGAGCCACAGGCACCGCCCCCAATTGCTTTATTTATCTATGTTTCTTCAGGGGTGGGCTGAGTAAAAGGAGACAGTTCACATTTAGTAAAGCCTTGTTCTTTTTTACACACACACCCCTTTTTGGCCCAAGAGCAACTGTGTATGCATGAAGCAGGGAGTGGGGTTGTCAGATCAGTGTTTTGGTTTCAGCTCCACTCCTCATTCATGAAGTGACCTTGGGCAAGTCACTGAACTTCACTAGGCCTCCCATGACTCCTCAAACACCAGAGATCATGATCCCTCTTCCTGTCTCCTGCAGGGTCATTCTGAAGATCATCAGAGGACAGATGCTGCAAGTGCTAGGAAAAATGTTTAAAGAGTGCTCCGGATGTAAGGGGATCGTGCTGGGTATTAGATAGGGGCTCTCTTGGGCTGCACTAAAGGGTTTGTTTACACCAGGATGGGCCCTGCTGGCACGGCAATTTAAAGGGAAAGTGTTCAGCAGGGAAGATAACTTGCCAATCACAACTGTTGGAAACATCTCCAAAACAAGAATGAAAATCTATGGGAAAATGGAGACCCATTGATTGGCCTGAAATTGCAATCAGGCCTGAGTTTTCAGGACAAGTCAAAGGGAAGCAAGGTGGGACAGAGTGCACCTCACTCTTGTGATCTCGGCAAATGGGGTTGGGCACACAGTTGTCAGTAAAAACTTGCTTACTGTATGATGTCTCACCAAGATGTGTTTGGATATAGGACAGTTGGAAACGCCAGATCTCCTTCACAGAAAAGTTAAGAGCTAGAATGAAGATAACTGGATATAGGAAGAATTTGAAGGATATGGAGGCTGTCTTACCGTGGTAACACTATCACTTGCTTTACTTACCTTGATGACACTGGGAGGCTACCATGTACTCAAACCTCAAAACTAAAAGGACTGCTTTTGCAAAACAATGCTGTTTTTCTTTAACAGTGTGAAGCTCCCACCTGGTCCCACCTCTTTTTGCTTTGGTGGCCAGAAAGGTCAAGGTCAAATAATTCTAACAACTAAATGAGTCTTTATGGCCATCATATTTGTGTTCCAGTTTTCTGTGATCCTGATTTACTATTCAACTATATTATTCCTAATTCTAATTTGTGTTTATTTATTTATTTATTTTTTTTTTTTTTTTGAGACAGAGCCTCAAGCTGTCACCATAGGTAGAGTGCTGTGACATCACAGCTCATAGCAACCTCCAAATCCTGGGCTTGAGTGATTCTCTTGCCTCAGCCTCCAAAGTAGCTGGGACTACAGGTGCCCACCACAATGCCCAGCTATTTTTTGGTTGCAGTTGTCATTGTTGCTTAACAGACCTGGGCCGGGTTTGAACCTGCCACCCTGGGTGTACGTGGTGCCCTTGCCGACTGATCTACAAGCACCGCCTCTTATTTTATTATTGTATGTGTTATATTTTCATTCCAAGCCATCTCAATTTTTCTTGTGGAATGAGGTAAAGTATACTTTAGTAAAATGAAATAGATGACCAACTACTTTATAAACTACCAGTATTGAAGAGATAGTCAATAGGACCCCCAAACTGGAGAGTAAAGGGCAGAGCTGACCAGACAGACCTGAAATAGATCCAAGCCACCTGGGTCATCTCTTGGGAAGTAGAAAAAACACAGGGCAGGGGTGTTACCCAAATCTTTACTCAGTCTTGAAAACCAATCCATGTCCTATCCCCATGCTTTAGAGTGGGAGATATTTGGTGAGAAAATCTGAGAGAGTCAGGCTCAGACCTGAAATCATCAAATATAATCCTTTGCCCTCCTCATTCCCACATCACCCCTTGAGACATTCCCAAGACAAGGGGGTTACCCAAGGTTTTACAGGAAGTCAATAGCTACTTTTCCTGGCACCCTGTTCACTGTAAAAGAAGCCTCATTCTTGTTGTAAGGATGACATGTTGGAGGAATGGCCTCTATGGCCAATAAAGAAGTGTAATGCTCTTTCTATTCTCCATGCTTCACTTACCAGAATCAGGCCTTGGCTGTGGACCTGGGCTACTCTCCATGGCCAATGTCAAGCCTTTAGTAATAAGGAGGGCCACAGCAGACAACTCAAGAGGGCCAGCCTCTGCCAGGCAGGACTGGAGAGACTTTCCTGTTTCTTGTTTGCAGCACTGAGCCAGATTTGCATGTGAGAGATGGCTCCTTGACCCTCAACCAGCAGTATACAGTTCAATCTGATACACGTGAGATAGTGCAGTAAGTCAGGCAGGCAGCCCCTCTGAGCGACAATCATATGTGATGAAGTTTACTTTAAAATTAACCGAGGATCTCAGTTTGAATCACATATGCAACATAGATTATCTTAGCTTTGGTCATCCCCTTAGCACAAGGGTGCCCCTCATTCCCAGTTACCCAACATGAGACAAATGAAGATTTTCACACCTTTCCCAAGCAAAGTGGCCCCATGACACAGAAACCCAGACTCTAATTATCTAAAATGAGATTTATTGCATTTCATGCAGTTTGAAGTCCATGCAGCAAAGGAGACTAGCACAATTTTTAATGAATTTAAAAAATAAAGGGGGGAAAGGCAGCAAATACACAAAGTTCTAGTCTCCTTGGGTCCCTGGGAGAGAAGCATATGGGATGAAACCATCCACTCTCCGCGGGGGAATGAGTTCATCTCTTAAATGCAAGGAATGTTGCCATGGCCTCTGGATACAAATACAAGAGAGGTCTGGGGGGAGAGCAAGGGGTGGAGAGAGGACCACTAGCGAAAAAGAAGGTACATTCACCTAATTCACTCTGAGGGCAGAAGGATGTGGCAAATCTTGGGGGTAGCAGCTATTCCAAGAGTTAGGAAATACCGTATGGTACACCCCAGGGAGATTTGCTACTAAAAAGAAGTGGCAGTGAGAACCAAAAAGGAAAAACAAAAAGAGAAATATTGCTTCAACCACACTCTTCAAGAAAATGCCATAAATATGTTATTTAATATTTTCATTTCATAGCATTGGACACATAGCTCAACATACTGAAATATTGATTCCTTAAAGAAAAAAAAAATGGAAAAATGGAAATGAAAAATATTGCATCTTTCTGCTGGAGAATCTCAGCCCCCAGACGTGGGGCATAGTGCACCAGTGTCCTAGCCTGCAGGAGGCGCTGAGGTCGGCCGGGTCCTCTGGGAAGGGAGGCTGTGCCCATCGCCTGGGGCTCTATGGCAAAAATTGTGTTGGGTGTCCTTGGCCTTGCCAGCTCAGGCCCTCAGTCTCCGGTCACCTGAGGGGCCTGCCCGTCGGAGGGCTGGTTAGCTGACTGGATGAACATGGGCTGGGCGAGGTCCTGGCCCGCAGGCATGGTGACTTGCTGGATCTGGTAGAGCTGCTGCGAGGGGTGGAGAGGAGAGAGTGAGGTCACCCCTGGGAGAGGGGTATGCAGCTCCCTATGGGCCTCGAGCTTGCTGGGGGTCCCAGATACCTCAACCACCACCCACTGCAAGGCATCCGAGGGAGGAGGGGATGTGGAGCTCTGCTGGGGTTGGGAGCAGCAGACACAGGAGGCACCAGCCTGGTGTGAGGGGGGGTGTGTGGTGGGCAGGGAAGAGGTGCAGGGAGTTGAATTTCCTGTGGATTTCACTTCTCTGGGCTCTGCCTCTCCCGTTAGCTCAGAGACTCGAGCTTGCTGCACGCTGTTCCTCTGTGACAAACACAAGCAATTCGAACCACTGTACCAGCAGCTTGGAAGTCAGCATTTCCCCAACTTCTGGTAATCCTCACTGGCAGGGGCAAAGGGTTACCTCTTTTCCTCCTTTCCTCAGAGTATCTGGCTCACATTGAAGCTGTACTGAACCTGCATTTCTTACATGGGCCCTGCTAAGGAGGTGGCCTGGTATTAAACACTTAGTACAGCCAACACCTATGAGGGATGGAAAGGAAGCTCACACAGCCACTTAGGAAGGTTAGAGTTAACTGGCCACTTGATTTCCCAGGATCCCCCCCTCCCCGAAGAAAAAGAAAGCCAAGACCTGGCCAGGTATGGTGGCTCATGCCTGAAATCCTAGCACCCTGGGAGGCTGAGGTGGGAGAATTGCTTGAGGTCAGGGTTTGAGAACAGCCTGAGCAAGAGCGAGATCCCCATCTGTACCAAAATTTTTTTTAATTAGCTGGGAATGGTAGTATGTGCCTGTAGTCCCAGCTGATCGGGAGGTTGAGGCAGGAGGATCACTTGAGCCCAGGAGTATGAGGTTGCTATGAACCTATGATAATGTCATAGCACTCAAGTTGGAGTGACAGACTAAGACTCTGTCTCAAAAAAACAAAAATAAAAAAAGCCCAAGACCTCTACACAAACTCTAGCCTATAGGCCTAGCACATAATGTTGGCAGAGCCAGAGTGAGTCCTTATGCTAGCGCTGCTCTCTTTTGGGCAGCATGTAGCACCAGTTTGGGTGTGTCATCCTACCATTTACTCAGTGGTTCTGCTGTGAGGGGAAAGCAGGAGGGAAAAGGGAAGATGCCTTCCTTGGCATGGGTCTAATATAACTGAATCATACGCAACAAGAGAGCTTGGGAGGTCACATATTCTTTGCATTTCAACTAGCCCATCGTATTAAAAAAAGCATCATGGCTCAGGGAAAAAGAAAACAAACAAACAAACAAACAAAAAAACAAAAAAACCAGTCCTAGAGAGTGAAACAGGAAACTCATATTCTAGTCCTGTCTCTGCAGTGAGCAGCTGTGTGAGCACAGACAAGATGTTTCCCATCTCAGTTTACTGAGTAAATCTACTCAGTAAATCTCAGTTTACTCATCTGTAAAATGGCAGTTTGGGCTATATGACTATTTTTAGTTCCCACAAGACTATAAATCTAAAGGATAGGTGCCATGATTTAGACTGTTCTTGTTTGAACAATTTCTGTCCACTCATTGTTAGTATAGGACAGTTGCCCTGTCCATCCGAACCCAGATTCTACATGTTACCCAGACCCCATCTCCTCACCCTCTGCCCCTGGCCAGGATGGGTACCCTACCTGTCCATCTGTGAACTGGCTGAATTGCTGCTGTCCTTGCTGGACCTCTGTCTGTGTAATCTGTAGGAATCAAGATGGCAGAGTAGGCATGTCAGCTGCAAGGATCTGGGTTCATCAGCCCATCATTCAGGAAAGAGTCACAAAGATCAAGTGAGACAACGCACAAAAGCGCTGGATGAGCAGTAGGACAGCAAGAGTCATTCCCAATGCCCCAGCACTGATGACTACCGAAAGAGTTGGCACCACATAGGATCCCTCTCAGGTCTACCTACTCCCCCAACCACTCACTCACCCCAAGGTCTGAGGCTCAGAGGCTCAGAACACCTAGCTCCTAGGGGTTATGGTTTAAGGTAGATGTCCTAAGAGTCTTTCAGCCAGTGAAAGGCAGATTGCAAAATGCTGGGTGAAGTGGTGAGTGGAAGGTGGGCTCCAAACCAAACTCTTATCACCCAGATTATCTGAACGGAATATGAAACACCCTGGCGAGCAAGTGGCACTGGCCCTGGCAGTCCTCATGGCCAACCTGTGAAGTACTTTTTCCGAGAGAGGCAATGTACAGATCTCTGGGCCAGGGAGGGGAGGAGGAAGGGGGAGAGTTGGGGGAAATATTTATCTCATGTACTTAAAATGTTATAAGGGGGATTTTAAAATAAATTTACTGACATGTAGAACTGCATCGTATAATGACAACTGCAGGGAACAGCTTGGTAAACTAGAAAGAGGACTGGAAGGTGCACATGTGTGCATCTATGGAACATTTGACTGGCATGTGTCTGTGCACTATCTCCTGGAATCATCACAGCCAATCTGCAAGGTAAGGTCTGTCCTCTTCAAGTGTCCTCATGATAGCCAAACACAAGCCCTGCAGGCCTACCCACGAGTCTGTGAGGAGTAAGAAAGGGGACAGGTCTGAGAGGGCTTAATGACAATTTCTTACTACTTTTCCTTACTTTGGGTCCTTCTCCTTTCAGCAGTCTATAAGCTACTTGAGGGCAGGAGCCAGGTTTTGTCTTTATATACCCCATGCAAAGTAAGTACTCAAGAAATGTCTACAGAATAAATGAGCCTAAGACAAATGGAAAATACTCCTCATAGATAAGAAGGTTGTCCTGTACCAGAGGATCGCTACTCTATCAGCTGAAAAGAAAATTTCATTTACCTTTAAATTCCATTTACATATTATTTATTCAGCATTCATTAGATAATCATTTTTTGAGCACCTACTAAGTGCCAGGTCTCACAATTACAACCTGTTGTTATGGAGATTTTAAGTGCCTTCAGGTACCGCCCTTGCCCCCTTTTCTCCCCACTTTCTGACTCTGGGAAACTGAACTCTGAGAAACTAAGAACCCTTCTTCCTGATTTTCTCCTACTCCCATACCATGAAACATTTTTTGGATCCTAGGGAAGAATCTTACAAATTAAAAAAAAGGGTGGTGGTGACCAGTGTTAAGATGTTAATCAGTGTCAATAAGCCCTACAGAAAAGCCCAAGTTGGCTTGGCGCTTCAAGCAGCTAAGGCACCAGCCACATACATCAGAGCTGGCGGGTTCAAATCCAGCCCAGGCCTGCCAAACAACAAGAACTACTACCAAAAAATAGCCGGGCATTGTAGCAGGCACCTGTAGTCCCAGCTACTTGGGAGGCTGAGGCAAGAGAATCGCTTAAGCCCAGGAAATGGAGGTTGCTGTGAGCTATGATGCCATAGCACTCTACCCAGGGTGACAACTTGAGGCTCTGTCTCAAAAAATAAACAAACAAACAACAACAACAACAACAACAACAAACCCAAAACCCAAGTCCTCAAGGCAGGCCAGGGAATGAATATGGAAAGGGCCTTTTAATGATCCCAGAGACTATATGGAACTCAGAGGCCTTGCTTTTGGCTCATTCCTCACATTTTCCCAAATGAGATCTTTGGAGACCTGCTCTATAAACTCAGCTCTGTCACCACTGTCAATAGATACATCACCAGAAATGCAACTGGGCCAGATGGGTCCAGCTCTTAAACGATCGCTGCTTTTTTTGGGTCTGAGGTAAAAGAATCCATTAACAATGCCTCCCCTTGACCAGCTTCCCTCATCTTCTGCCAATGACGCCCATGTCCCTCAATACCCCAGGGCCCAGGGAGGAAGCCCCCTCAGTTTTTGTGACTGGCAGCCTTCAAACTATAGGGCATTGGAAGGAAGGGGGCAAATTTTCCAGTTAGGGACACATGAGGAGGTCAGGGTAAAATCTAAGTAAGCTTTCCTCAAAAGGCACAGGAGGTGCCAAACTCAACGGCTATCTGAATTTAAAGATGGAAACTCAGCCTGAAGATTAGGCAGTCTATCAATGCTTACAGCACACATATTAGGCTTCATCAGGCAACCTTGAAGCTTCCCTAGGCTTGCATTTCTTTGTCCCTTGAGAACAAGATGGTAAGAGATACGTTTAAAATCCAATTTTCCAACTACCCCACCTCATCTGTCCCTTGGAGTACACTATAGAACTAAGGGGTATGGGGTAGTTGCCTTTAGCTGAAGCAGGAGGTGGTAAGAGAACTGTGTACTGTGCATTCTTTCAACCTGCTGGTCTCCACCAACCCAAGCCTTGTGTCTCTGGGGCACATACCTGTTGGGCATTGGTGGCAAGTGTCTGGATCTGTCCCTGCACGACTTGGGTGCCTGATACAGGCTGGGCTAAGCGGATATACTGCAGCTGGCCAGCATTGAGCTGTACCTAGGGCAGGAGCAGAGACAAAGAAGCCATAAGAGATAGTACAATCTCAACCAGGCAAACTTCCCATGACCAGAGATGGTGACTGCCCCTACCCCTCAAAGCCTCCAAAGAAGCTTATCCTAAGAAAAATCCCTTTTAAACAGAGGTCAAAGCAGGCAAAAACACAATATTCCCACCCCACAAGACATACAACACAGAAGAGGATAAGTTCTCTGAATGGACTCTGGGAAAAACTCCTAGATCTTGAAACTTTCTTGAGAACAGCACGGTTGCATGCTCATCATTGTTGATTCTCAGCTGTTTGATTAGTTTATTTTAGGAATATACCTCAAAGGCTGACATTATCAGAATTTTCTTGTACCTTAAATCTGAGCCTCCACCCCTCCAACTCCATACTTCTCAATACTATGAGGAGTTCCAGTGTCCACCAGGAGCCCATCACTCTGGCCATCATTCTGCACCACAGCCCTTAGGCTGCCCAGCCCTATGGTGCACATCTTGGAGAAGGCTGGCCTGCTTTACTATCTCTGTTCCCAAGAGCCAGGACCAATGGGGGTCTGCAGGACTTTTAGGAACCTTGGTGTTTAGCACTAGCTTCTGGCCAAACACCTCCCAAGGGACAGCAGAATCAATAAACCTTTCACAGAAAACCCCATCATGGGAAACCAAAGCTACAAAAGTACCCTTAGAGTCCCTCATGCTTCCAATTAAATCTCAGATAATACAATAATACCACATGCTGCATTTAATTGTGTGCTAAAAGCCTTAACGCAGGCTCTCAAGGCACCAGTGTACCATGAAAGTATTAGTGCTTGGAGCTGGGGATGAACAGAGGATCAAAGCAGTTACAACGTGAGAGGAACTGTGGCTTGGCAGAGATAATAGTTAGCAGAGGACTCCAGACATTCATACCCTAGATTTAGTGGAATCAAAGAGGTTCTGCAATCATGGGCAGATCTGGTATGACTCCATCTAGGGGTTCCCAAAACCACCATTCCTGGCCACCCAGCCTGCTGTTGTTGCAAGGGGGGGCTTCCTGTGGCTGACAGGCATGTCTTGCCTTTTTGCCCTGGAGCAAATTTCTCCATAGCCTTCAAGAGCTGACTTTATCATAGGAATCTTACTTCCATGAGGAAAGTGCTAATGGGATGAAGCTCTACTCCTGCATGCAGTACTAAATCAAACTGCTTCTCTGAAACTTCCAACCTCAAAGGATTTAAATTACCAATAAAAAATTAACACTGAAGTTCTTGTTTGACTATTCCAGAATAGTCCACTTGAGGCAAGATAGAGAAACACAAAATCTAAACCCATTAAGAAACTGGTTCAAAGGAGGTAGAGCAAGAGTATTGTGACCTGCAGTCATTTCTTTCCTAAGAATATGCCAAGAGGAGTTGCTGGGAAGCTGTGGTGCCAAGCCTGAGTTCCCCACACAAATCCTATAATGCAGCTTCTAGGCAAAATGCCAAGTTGCTTGTGGGGATAAAGGTAGCTGAGTGGACACCTGGGAAACCTCATCTGTTGACAGTTATGGTGCCTGGTCCCAAGAGTCACCAGAACTCCAGGCAAGGATCACAGAATCAAAGATAAAGCCCTGTCCCAGGAGCGGGAGAAGGTGTACTGACAGCCACAGGGATTTAACATTTTCTAGCTGGGAAGAGCTCTTTGCAGAAACCCAATGTAACTGAAAAGCTGTGAGCCAGATAGTTCCAAGCCATTCTTCAATAGAAACAAGAAACTTTTCTTTTAGGCTTAGGTCAAGATATCTGGTGATGCTCTGCCCCTCGAGTCCTCTATGATAGGACAGGCCTACCTGGTGATTCTCCCAGCTTATTTACATTAAATACCAAGTAAATAAGCCTATCCCTTGGGTTTTCTAAAGGAAGTAAAGTTTCCTTCCTGAAGGTCATCACTATTACAAGCACTCTAATGAGATGCCTGAAATGTCTAGAAATGCAGACGCCTACAGAATGTGTCTGAGACCAGTGAATGAGGTCCCACTGGTCTCAGTAAGGTGATGTGAATTCCGCCACACATCTTCTGGGCTAAAGTTCTATGCCCCAAAGGGGACATGAAAAAATGAGAACCATTCAAGAGGTCTTGGGGTTAGTGGCTGAAACAGTACAGCAAGACAGTGCTCTGTCACCTGGAGTTGGTGTGTATCATGTGTACATGCAAGAGACACACTATACTTTCCTGGGCTCTTTTAGCCTATTACTCTGTTAATAAGAACAGTTCTCAAACTGAGCTGAAGCTACTTTTCAAGCTTTTTTCAAAGAGGAAGTGTTTAGCTAAGTCCAAATGAGTTTCTCTACCTGCCTACATTTCATTTACAATAGGAAGGGTTAACGGGCAAGAAATAGAAGGATCCTTCCAATTTACTCACTTTCTAGTTTCTGGTGGCAAAATGACCAATATATAAACTGCAAGTGTTAAGACAAGGACATATTCTTACAAAAGAACAAGTACAAGTAAAAAAGCCAGCAAATCTAAGAAATGAAATCCCTCACGGCACACAGGAAGCAGCAGTCCACAGTAAAAAAAAAATGGATAAGTTAAATGAAAGCCAAAAATACACTTTGCAGCAGGCTCCACTGGGAACTGACTCATGAATATGCAACAAGTGTATTTATGGCCTTCCCTATACACCTCCCTCTTATTCTCTGCTAATCAAAAGACAGGACTGCCTCACAGGGCCTTTGAGCCTTGGCACAGGATACTGGTTACAATGATTTCTTTGCATAGCGGGAGAAAGGAGAAATAGAGAGGAGCTACCCACAGTGGTGAACCTGAACCTGGATTAAAGGGAAGCAGGGAGTAGATGTAGTAAAGCAAGTTGTGGAGATGGTAATGAGAATATGGGTTAAAACAACACACACACACACAAATATTGTAATTGTGTAAGTATTTCCCTTTACAAAGCTGTGAACAGAGCCAGACATCTAGAGCAGGGCTTACCGGGATCTGCTGGATCTCTCCTGTGTTTGTGATGATCTGTTGCATCACCTGCATGGTCTGTCCACTGCCACTCTGGGCCTGCTGAGCTTGACCTTGAGGTTGGGCCTGGACAATCTGCACCTGCTGACCTTCTCCAACTTGCATGGTCACAGGTGTGGTCTAAAAGGAAGTTAGGAAAAAGCTGCATGAGCTCTGGCTCAGAGTTCATAAGATTACCAAGGGGTTAATAATGAACGGTTAACCAGACCAACTCCCTTCATTGATGCTGAAACTCATCTCACTCTTAATTATAATACTCAACCTCTGGGTTTAGAGCAGTGGTTCTCAACCTTCCTAATGCCGCAACCCTTTAATACAGTTCTTTTGGGTTGCAACCCACAGGTTGAGAACTGCTGGTGTAGAGCATGACTGAAATTACTCTCTGAAAGGAATGATGGAAAAGCCAAACAGATTTCTGGACTCATAACAGAAAGTATTTGCCTGGGCCCCAAACATAATTTCTACACCGCAAATGTTGCAACTTTCTCAGTCTCTTCAGTGATGGTAAGGCACATACAGTACAGAAAAAAATCAAAAGCATCAATGATACTCCCCTTGAGAAATGGCTAAAGTCAAGTCTGGAGCAGGTGAATTTTTAAGAGGGAAAAACTAAATGGAAAGTGGGGTCAGTATGAATTTAATAAGTTCAGAGTCCTGGGCACCTTCTTACACATGTAAGACTCTGAAAGGAGAATAAAGCACTCTGAGGCTGGCCCATATGCAAGACTTTCACCCCCCGTTCAAGCAGCAGAGACCCCTGCCCACACTGGCCAGGTGACTGCTCTGGACCAAGAATGGCTTTTAACCAGGTTTTTAACTAAGCCTAACCCCAGATCGACAGAGTTTAATAAAGCAAAAACTTTATAGAAATGGCAATCTCAGATTTATGGTATTTCTGTCTAATGTATACAACTTGGCAGATTCTGTGTCTTTCACGTACACTTGGTGGAATGTACTCTTTAGAGAGATTGTAAAGACATGAACTTGTCAGAAAGGTTAACTGTTCCTTCAAATCTCAAAACTTCAGCCCTAGAAATGACTTACAGATTAGCTAAAGCAGCTGATGCCAGCATATTAGGCTCATCTGGTGGTGGTAGTAATGGGAGGCAGGTTAAGGCTTTTAACTTTTTGACTATGAACAATAGGTGTCCAAACAGTTTGGTGGGAACAATGCCTCCAATACAAGATGTTTCCTTTCTGAGCCCTCCACAAAGGGTTAAACTACACCTGTATTACGAATCCGTTCAGGACATTATCTCTCCCCACTCTGAATTAAGACTAATCTCAATAAGATGACTCTGGGAGTCTCAATGAATCATGGACTTCAACTGAAGTTGCTATTCTGATGTTCTTACTTCAGACTGCATAGGTCTACTAAACATTACAATTATGCACCTACCATTAAAAGGGGAGGGAGCGTGTTCTGGGAACTATGGATGCGATTCAGGGATCACTATATAAGGACAAATAACTATTACTGTAAACTGGAAGAGGATGGGTTATAAAGACAAGAGTGTTCTAAGTAAAAGTATATGCAGTAGGCTAGAACCACAGGAAACATCTCTTCCATTCTTGTACTATAATTTTTTCTTTTTCTTTTTATTAAATCATAGCTGTGTACATTAATGTACAATGTGCTAGTTTTATATACAATTTGAAATATTTTCATCAAACTGGTTAATGTAGCCTTCACGGCATTTTCTTATTATTGTGTTAAGACATTTATATTCTACACTTAGTAAATTTCACATGTACCCTTGTAAGATGCACCACAGATACATGATAATTTTCAACTCAAGACTATTCCCAAACCTCCAGGAGTGAGTTTTCAATTTATGACAAAAAACACAGGATTCACTTTACCAAAACACACGTTCCTTACCCTGCTTTTGTATCTATTCTATCCTGTAAAAGATATTTATACTCAAAACATCTCAGGTCCAGAGAGGGGTGACAGCACAACATGCTGAAGCAGCAGGACAGTGAAATAATAGCCAAGAGATGCTGGGAGGGTCTAACTTCACCATGCTCACAAACCTCATAAGCTCCCAGCAGAGTACATCTGGGTTAGCAGAGGACAGATGAAATTCTTGCTGACTAAAAAAAAAAAAAAAAAAAAAAAAAAAATCCGTGCTGCCATCTCATCACTGTACTATATTAACCCAATTTTCCCAAGAGGCTTTCCAAGGCATTTCTAAATCATTTTAGGAAAATGAAGGCTTGTATTAGCATGGCAGCTGTCAAATCACATATGATGTGCCCTGCTGTCAAGGCACAACAGCCATGAGCTTCTTAGGATTATCAGCCAGTCAGAGCCAGTCCTTGGCTATCTCCCTTGAAGTTCACTCTGTAAAGGAATAAAGCCTTTGGCAGGTAAAGCTCTCACTGCTGTAAATGCACAAGCACTACTCAAAGGTCCCTTAGGCCTCACGGTGCAGTGAACACCTTGAGACAAGGACTGAGCTACAATCATCTTTGAGCTCCTCCTGCCTAGCACCGTGTCCACCACACAGCAAGCACTCAGTGTTGTTGATAAATCCTAAGATCATAATTAATATTCAGATTTACCTCTACCCCCATTTTTTTTTTCTTCTAGGCAACCTCGGCTTCATACTAGAAGACATAAAGCTATCCAGGATGTGTTCCCTGTCTATTTATTCAGACTTGCCTACACGTCCCCCTATGCTGACTCCACTTTTCTACCACTTTCTGGAACTGTTTCTCAGGGCTCTCTGTTTGTGTTGTGCCCTCTACTGGCAATACCATCCTTTCATGTTTTATTTGATTATCTTCCACTGTTCCCTCTAAGACTCTTATTATTCCTTTCAGGAGCATTCTCTGACCACCTCCTCTTCTACTGCCTCCCTCACATCTTTATTAAGTTCTCCTTTTGATGTGCTCCCCTAGTTCCCTGTTCATAATCTTAAGAGAATGTCTTACACTTCCCACATGGTGGTAAACCTTTAAGTATTTGTATCCTACAACTAGACTGTGAATTCCTTGAAAATAAGGACTGTTTTATTTATGCTTGTATCCCCAATACACAGCACAGGACTTTATCCACAGAGGATGTTTGGTGTTTAATAAAGAAATAAATTAATGACTGACAGAGAATTTAGATTCAGAGCTCACATTACAGAGTTCTCTGTAGCTTCTCACGACGCCCAACAAACATGAATGCTATTGCTCTCACAACAATACTACTAGGGGAAGAAAAAAATCCTCTCTACTATGGTACAAAGAGAAGGTCACCTAACACAGATATGATGGAACAGAGAAATGACAAGGAGAGAAGTATGCAAGCTGACAATGACACCCAATTCCCCCCTTTAAGGGCACAAATTACAATTTTGGCCTAGATACACACAGAATGTATGGAGTCCATTTAAAACACCTCCTATAGAGATCCCGCTACTCTTCATGGGGACATTATAGAGATTTTTTTTTTCCCTTCCAATATTTCCAAGCTCATGGGGACCCTGAACAACATCTTGTTCACTGAATTTCCTCCCTTGACCTGTGAGGAAAACAGGATCCAGAAAAACCAAGTGACACTTCACCTCAACAGCTGAATCTAGGGAAAAACCTGGGTTTCCAGACTTTAATTCTCAGACTGCCGTAAGTTGGCACATCTCTGACCTAGTCAAACTTTCCCCACCCCACACCTAGGAGGCACTGTCCTGCTGGCTGGGCATCCTCTGCAGCCCACACACCTGGCCCTGCTGAGGCTGTGCGATGATGATCTGCCCAGGCTGGATGGTGGTCGTGGAGCTGGTGGTCTGCTGGCCTTGCTGCTGCCCCTGGACTTGGACGGCAGTGGGCTGCTGAGCCAGCGTGAAGTAATACTGGACAGGCTCCGCAGGAGTTACAGACTGGCGCACCTCCTCCTGTGGGGTGGAATGAGAGACAGGTAAGAGGAAAGAACCGACTCAGCAGCCGCCACAGTGAATTTCCACTCTTTCCCCAAACAGGCAGTTGCCTGCTGAATGCTGAGCTCTCCACATCTGAAGCCAAAGGAAAGTGGAATTTGAAGAGACCAGTTGTGCTAAATCAAACTAAAAATAACAGTTCTATGGGCTTCACAAAACATACAGCCAATTTTCTAAGTAGTGAGTAATCACTCATTGTGTGATGAGTTGCAAACGGGCAAATAATTATTGTAACTAAAAACCATGCACCAGCAGGGCTTGTCAATAAATGCTGTCAAGGTCTGTGATCTGAGAACAGTGCTAACTGCAAGCATTAGAAAGATGTTACTCAAACATCATGCATCTCAGGCCAGCTCCCATTTCCCAACTAGGTAGCACTCTTCCTATTTTATTCCCACCACCTAAGGAGGGACAGGGCCGGTTAAAGGGAAATAGGACTTTTCCTGGGCTGGAATTTCAGAATCAAATGTCAGGATTGAGAGAACTGGTAGTCAAGTACCCAGCTTTTCACAGCACGTCGAAAGCTTTGTGTTCACTGATGACATGTCTATCCAGCGTCATATCTGGTTATGGTTGTCCTTAGCCACAGAAGCGCAACCCAGGAGGCCTGATGGACAGCTCTCCACTGGGGTACTGCCTTGGCTGACTAGAGAGGTTGCACTCTGTCCGATCTGCCGGAGTGAAGAGACTGCTCCTTCTTCAGCTGATGTTTTCCATGGCAGAAGGAGTAAACAACCCTCTCCCAGCCACCTTGAGCTCACAGCTGAGAGTGTAGGATGTTTACACACACTACAGCATGGTTACAGCCCACAGAGTCTAGGGTTGGTTGGCCCCTGACCACTGACACAGAGATCGGCGTCTGATCCGGAGTGACCTGTGACACATAGTGCCCCTGCCTGGGACAAGAACAACAAAAACATACAACCACTTGGGCTGGCTAAATAAAAATATTAGCCAAATTTATTCACTTCCTTGTTTTGGACACCAAGCCAGGTTCCAGAAAAGAGGAAAAGACACTTCTTTAAGGCACAGAGAGATTCTGTGGACTGTTTCAAAGCTCCCCAAAGTGACATTTACAAAGTTGGGACTGACTCTATGCCCCTCATTAGGTTAGATGCCCTGAATTGTGCTTCCACAGTACTGGCCTCATTACACTTTTTGTACTTGTATGTCAAATTAACTGCCTGGCCTGCTAAAGTACAAACCCTATAAGGGTAAAGCCTCACTCTCTCCTACTCACCACTATCCCTATCACTCTTATGTATGCACTCAATAAGTGCTTGTTGAATGATGAATGGATTGAGATAGGCAGGAAGAGGCTGTAAAGTACTATCTCAATCCAGGTTAGTGGTGAAACAAAGTCTCTTGAACCCAACAGCTGTTACCAACAGAAAAGAGTCCTAAATTCTCTTCTGCTATGCTTTTAGGATTCTGTGCCCATAGTGTGGGGATAAGTTGGTGTCTCTTGCAAATGGGGCTAGGTATTCTTTTATTTGCCTAATGACTGAAGGCCAGAATACTAAAACTAGGACTGCTAATACCCAGTCTCTGCGAAATATGGGTCTCTGTGTGCCAAGTCCCCTTATGGCTATACACCAGCCTAGGGAGATACTTGTAACTTTCTGGGTTTCTAAGCAGGTCCTTAAACATAAACCAATCTTCCAGGTTAATATATTCTGTGCTTTAGGCCCCCCAAAGTTTTACCCATAAACATTATTATGCTGAGGCAAAAGCAAAAGGAAATCCCCTTTTATTTTCATCTAGGTCTCAATTTACAGAGCAACTTAAAAGTGACAATGTCAATTCCATTTCAACTCCAACTTCTCACCATTATATGTAAAGGTCAGCCTGGCAACTAGATTTTGGCTGTGGTGGGATAGAATACCAGTATACTTTTCAGACAAGGAACAGAGGTCAGCTGCTCTTTTTAAGGCTGTTAAAATAGATTTAATGTATTTTATTTTCCACTGAGTTCTCCCTTCTTATTTTATGAAAAAACACAAATCACCAAGGTCCAGACATAACTTGGAAAAGCTCTTGGGTAATGAGAGGATATAGAGGACTGAGAGCTACAGAACCACTTGTAGAAAGTCAGGGAACAGGGAGTCATTGGCATTTCTTATCTTGACTCGTGACTGTTCTGTCTCTAATTATCCTTGTTTAAATCTGACCTATAATTGAATACGGTCTTTTTTGCCAGACAAAATGCAAATCCTTTAAATACCTCTCCCAGATGCCAAAATACCCCTTGCCAAAAAGCTGTGAGAGCAGGTAAAGAGCTTCTCCTACCCTGCTTACTATATCCTCTTAGACTGTATGTGAACCAGGCAGTGTCTAAGTATGAATATCAAGTAGTGGCACCTAGGTCAGTGTTTTTAGGACAAGGCATGGCTGCTATCAAAATTGTTGGAATGGAAGGAGGCATATCTAAGCATATTCTGCATTGTGAAGACTAGTTTTTCTGCCAATGGAGGTCGAGCCAGGAAAGGAATGATGCTTGGTTTAGAAATGGGTGAAAAGATAATGACATTTCAATGGGCAGGAACTTTCAACTCATAGCTTTAGTGAGGCAGAAGTCAGGCCTCAACTACCTTTTACTCTCAAATAGTCTTTACTTGCTTCCCTGAAGAGTAAGAGAAATTCCCAAGCATCTCTGAGAAGTCAAGGGCCTTAGACCTACTCAGTATTTCTGGCTAGTTCCTTTTCCCAGCAATGGGAGATCACCCTAAGTGCTCCAACACTTCCATAATGACCATATCAGTCCAGAATGGGGCACTTGCTCAACTTTAGCAGTGGCCTCCCCAACCAGAGGGCTTTTTCTTAGAATCTTTTCAGAAGTTGAGACTGACAAATAGTGCCAGGGAATGAGCAGTATCACATCCTAGAGCCATCACTATAGTGCTGTGCAGCCAGCCCCAAGTAGAAAAAAGTACATTTATTTCAGTAGCAAGAGTGAACTGCTGCCTCCTTCAGAAAGCGTTGAGTTTTGGAGAGTAGGTGCTTTTAAAGGATTTTAGGAGGTGCTAGCCAATTTGGAGCTTGGGAAAACATCATGTCTACAGAGGATTAAAAATGCTATCTTAGAATTTCAGGCCAGCTTTCGGCAATCTCAACCTTTCAAAGGCCAAGCAGCAGCTGTCCCAAATAGGATGCC
Source organism: Loris lydekkerianus (assembly GCA_963574355.1). Classification (NCBI taxonomy): domain Eukaryota; kingdom Metazoa; phylum Chordata; class Mammalia; order Primates; family Lorisidae; genus Loris; species Loris lydekkerianus. Next base: position 77,105 of record CAUYPK010128689.1, read on the forward strand.
AATCAATGGCTTAAACACCTATCAGGAACTAAATCCAGGCAGCAAGAGCTGTTTCAGCTAAACACACTTTAAAGGAGATGGATCATAGCATTTCTAGTCCAGCGAGGGTGGAACAAGGAGCTCTCTATCACCCTGAGAGAGCCTGAGGCAATGAGGAATTTGGAGGAAGCGAAAGGATGTGACCATTCTCTCCAGCCAGTCTATTCAGCCTACAAAGAGCAAGGAGGTCACACAGTGAGAATGAGCAAAGCCTGACTTCATTACGAAACTCACCACCTTGTTTTTAAAGGAGACTTCTGAGAGACACAAGGAGAAAAAATTCCACCAATGAAAGCAAGTGTATGATACTGTTCTGAAGGAAGAGAAGTGGTCTGAGTTCTTGTGGCTGTGACTTCTCAAAGAGTAGGGAAGCACTCCAAGAGGAGGAATGGAGCCTGCCGGCACAAACCTGCAAAGCTTCAAAGCCAATGCGCAGCTGGGGACGACCGTGGCAGCCTGCCGCTGTAAACATCCGACTGAAAGCTCCTCTGAACACCTTACAGCTTCCAGTCAAGGATGTTTACAGTAGCAAAGACTGCCCAGAAAGAACGGAGACGCAGTGAGGTACACCCTGCTCTAGTAAGGAGGTAACAAAGGGCTTGCTAATCCAAAGGCCTCTATGCAGGGTCAGAATTACAAATATCGATTAGAATGCCCACTTCTACACTTTGTCTGTCTTCTTATTAATATGGACCAGCATGGGGGAAAACAGCTGTCACTGAATGACTCTGTTTCTAAGGATAATAATAATACTATGAAATAACTCACTAAAAACACTTCAAAATATATTAACAAAGTTAAAGCAAGCAGAACAAGGCACAGCTTTGCTCCTTTGAGATTCTGTCACTATTTCCCAAGTGTCTCTATTATACCTAGTAAGTCATGCAATCTGCCTGCCTAAAACAATGAACTATTATACAAGATAGGGGGCTATTTACAATCACAACCAGGAGCTACACACACCCAAGGTGATGAAAAAAACAATTGGTTTGGAGGGGGCAGGAAGAAGTGAGAAGGTACACATTCATTCTTTCTTGTGACTGCTTAGAAAACAGTTCAAGTAGTGGGTCTCAAATCTGGTTGCAAATTAAAAGCATCTGGGGAGTTTTTGGAAGTACTAATGCCTGGGCCCATCAACACAGATTCTGGTTTAGCCAAAGTGGGTAGAGCCTAGGCACTGATATTTTTTAAAACTTACAGGTGATTTTAGTGTGCAGCCAGGGCAATATAGAGAGAACACAGAATAAGAGAAAATGAAGTCCATTCACTCCAAACACTCCTGTGCACACAGAGACCCTGTTTCTTAAAAATCTAAAATCTGTAACTTGCTACGATTATTCTCCCATCTCAGATGAAAGAATCTGATAGAATTCCTAGGATACCTTTAAATGCGCTTCACTTTACCATTTGCAGCTAAGTTTTTAATTTTCATTTTGCATATTTTTACTGAAATACCACTTTGGAGGCACTGAGTTAAAAGTATCCATAAATGAGTAACAGGAGGAGATGTTAAGAATGAATCTGGTCTAGAGAAGAGGAGCAAAAACAACAGCAAATGACTTGTGCTGAGAGAGGGGAAAGAGCATATCTGATACCACGTGCAAAGCGCTCTTCAGTCAGCAGCCACAGTAGTGCCTTCCCAGCTCACCTGACGCTTTGGTGGTTTCAGTTCATCTCTTGGAACGATATCGATGAGAAAGTCAAACTGATCAAATTTTGTAATTGCCATGGCGATATCATTCCTCTGTAACAAAGAAAAGCAGAGTGAAAAATTAGCCTGGGGAGAAACTAGTTGCACCTGGCTTTACACCCTCCAAGTAAGATAAGATGACTACTTTTAAGCCAAATGAAATACTCATGGCCAAGTCTATAGCTGAAATAAGTAAGTATAGCCAAAATCTCATAAACTTTAAATGATCAGACTGAGGAGACAAATATCAACAAAGAAGAAAAAAATACAGTAATTCATGCTTTAAAACAGGATGTTGGAGCCTCTAACCACTATTATTCTTGCTTAATCCTGTCTCACGCAAGGCCTTACCGACAAATGTCAAATTATCAGCCATCAGCTAAATTAGTACAAATCTAGCAATCTCAATAGGCAGGTTTCTGGTCATTCTGGTATTATGTGCTTAACAAAGCAAGGCATCACTTAATGTTACAACTTTTAGGCCCTAAATAATATTTTGTCTTTAGTTCAAAATTTTGAATTTCTTAGGTGAAATCTTAATTCAGTAACTTTTTGCAACATTTTCTAGTTACTGGATCTATGTTAGTTCCCATAAAGCTATGATTTTTATTTTGAATTTTTATTGCAATTCAAAATTGCAACAATAAATCTATGGCTTAAATGCGGTTTTACATGACATGAATATTAGAAGTCTGAAGTGACTGTAACAGAGGCAGGGGTGGGCAGGGAACACAGGAGTCAGATGACTAACAATACCAAAACCAAGGCCTGCTCTAATCGTGTTTTCTATCCAAGTGTGCCACTCCTTTTTCCTGAGTAAAAATTTTTGATGAAAACCAAAACATAAAGATTTGTGTACTTCACTGAAAATTTGAAAGCACAGAAAAACAGGAAAAAACACTGAAAGGGGAAAGTAAACTCTGAAATGCATTTAAAAATAGATGACTTAGCTGGGTGTGGTAGCACTATTTGGGAGGCTGAGGCAGGGGGATCACTTGAGCTCAGGAGCTTGAGGCAGCAGTGAGCTATGATCACGCCACTGCATTCCAGCCAGGGTGACAGAGAAAAAGAAAGTGTTTCTTAAAAACACTTTTTTAAAGAGAAAAAAAAAAATAGATAACTTTGAAGGATGGACAGAGGTATAGATAAATATGACAATAAAACAAGCACAGTAAAATGTTAGTGGTAGAATCTACATGGTAAGTATACAGGTATTCCCTTAAATTTTGCTTATGCTTAAAATTTTTCATAATAAAATGTTGCAGGGAAAGTCAACACACTAACAGAAATCCTTAGCAACTTGTATATACCACACCTTAAGAGAAGTTGATTCATCAAACAAAATAGGAGGGGATGGAAATTTTCTGTTTTTCTTTCCCTTGTATCTGGGATGGCCCCAAGCCACTGAAATGCAAAACTCTAGTCCACCCTTCTTGCCAACCACCAGCCAGATAATAAACCCTCCCAACTGAAGCAGAGCACATCTTAAGACTGCCAGGACTCATTTATGATGAGTACAATATTAGTGTCACATTCTTGATGATGTCACCTGTTCCAAATCTATCTAAACAAGTTATCTACAGATAGAATGAAGGGAGAAAAAGGAAAAATTATAATAACCTTAAAACAACAAAATGTTCTAGAGTATTTTGGAAACACAGATATTCCTAAATTCATCTTTCAAAAATTTTTATTATGCCTTTAATGCTAGTAATATTTTACTGAGTTATTATTCATCTACAGTCAAATACAGAAATCTTAAAACATGGTTTGATGGATTATGATAAGTGAATACACTCAGGTAGACAACATCTAGATAATACAGAAAAGTTCCCTCTGACCCTTTCCAGTCAATATCCTCCTCTCCGCCCCTAAATTTGAAACAACCACAACTAGGTGGTGATAGAGTACGGCATCGTACACGTAATTTTTTTCTCTGGTTTCTTTTTTTTAATGTAGTATCTTTGATATTCATCCACGTTGTATGAAGCAAAAGTTTCTTTTTATTACTGAGTAGTAATAAACATTTTATGAATATATCAGAATTTGTTTACATATTCCTGTATTGATAGAAATTTGTTTCCAGTTTCTGGCTAGTATAAATAAGGTTGTTATGAACTTTTTTTTTTTTTTTTTGAGACAGAGTCTCCCTATGTTACCCTTAGTAGAGTGCCAGGGTGTCACAGCTCACGGCAATCTCAAACTCTTGGGCTTAAGCAATTCTCTTGCTTCACCCTCCCAAGTAGCTGGAACTACAGATGTCCGCCACAATGCCTGGCTATTTTTTGGTTGCAGTTGTCATTGTTGTTTAGCTGGCCCAAGCCGGGTTCAAATCCACCAGCCTGGGTGTATGTGGCCGGTGCCCTACCCACTGAGCTATGGGCGCTGCCTGTCATGAACTTTTTTTATATAAGAATGTCTACTTTTCTTTTGGGTACATAGCTAGGAGTGGAATGATTAAGGACATAGAGATATGGACAACTTTATTAGAAAGTCACAAATAATTTTTCAAAGCGATTGTACCACTTTACATTCTAACTAGCAATACATGAGTTTCAGACACTCCACTTCCTCACCAACAGTTGGTATTGTCAGTCTTTTTTATTTAAGCCATTTCAGTAGGTTTAACCCAGTATCTTACTGGGGCTTTAATTTGTATTTTCCAGATGACTGATGATGCCACTTATCTTTTCACACGCTTATTGGTCTTTTGTGTACCTTTTTTCTTCAAGGGCTACTCAAGTGTTTTGTCTATTTTTTTTTTTAATGTGAATTGATCCTCAAGGTAGCTTTAATTAGATCTCTTTAGGTCTACAGACTTACTTCAAGGCAGCATAAATTAAGTTTTGTGACTTCATTATCAATATGCATTACCATTCAATAGAGTTCAGTATTTTTCCTTGCTTTAAAATTTTCACTTAGTAAAGTACATAAATCTTTATGCTGTAATAGCTAGCTGTACTAAAATGCAAGCTCCCCAAGGATAGAGAATTTTATCTGTTTAATCCAGACCTCAGAACAGTGATCGGTACATTGTGAGTGTTCAATAAGTATTTGTAGATTAAATAAATACATTCATTTTTTTAATTCTTTAGGGTAAAGGGAAACAAGAGGAGAAAACATAATTATTTTCTTGGCTTTGTTGTTAAAATACTATCACTGTTCTGTATCTGTCATATCCTTCCCTCTTCTACCTGGGAGACCTTTCTTCCAAGAGTTAGGACCTGGCTAGTTGGGTCAGAGTTTCTAGAGCCAATGACCCAGGGTTCTACATAGAATATGAATGTTGATTTGCTGAATTAAAATTAAAAAAAAAAAAAAAAAAGATGAAAAGGATTCCCAGGAAAGCAAACAAGGAACAAAGGCTATAGAAGTTAGTGAGATTGCCCTTTCCTAGAATCTCTCAAAGCTCCAACCAGAAATTGTTAACACCTGGAAACAGGTAACAAACTCTATTACTTGAGCCTCACTGAGCTGCAAAACCATGGGAGATTTGGAAATTAAGATTCTTGAAGGGGGCGGCACCTGTGGCTCAAAGGAGTAAGGTGCTGGCCCCATATACCAGAGGTGATGAGTTCAAACCCAGCCCAAGAAAAAAAAAAAAGATTCTTGATGAAGAAATACTACCTCCATGACTATAAGGTACGTCTGCCTCCCAACAGTGGAAAAGCCAATTACATATCACCTTGACAGAGGCCTAAGGAAGATCGTTTGTTGGTCCAAAGCCATGGAAGAGAAGCAGGTAAAGGCAGCTGCTTGCCCCACTTTCCCAATGTAAGTCTGCAATATTACCTGTAAAGTCCGGCGCTTGTTATCCTCTGTATGAATCCAGGCTCGAAGAGTCAACTCAGTGATAAAAATCTGGGCTGCCTTGGCAAACAGCACAGGGGCTTCTGCACTGATCATCTGCAACAGACGTAGGCCATCCCTGTCAATCACCAGCAAGTCATTCAAACCAATTTCTTTCTTGCCTCACAGCCTGCCATGGGACTATGGAACAAGGGTCTAAAAATGAGAAGGTGGTAGTCTCAAGAGATTCTAAGGCAAAAGAAATTTATAATTAGGAACAAAGCACACAACAGGGAGAAAGAGTACTCGCTTATCTAATACCTACCATGTGGCAGATCCTGTGCAAGGCACTTTCTTACACTCATAATAGTCTTTCATAGAAACCAGGGTTTAGGAAAGGTGAAGCAACTTGTCCATGGCCATGGGGCCAGTAAGTGTCAGGGTTTAAGTTCAATAGGGCAAAGATAATGGGGTTGAGAGCCATTGGATTTAGGTAAAATCCCAAGTTCCTATCCTTTTGGGATTTGTTTTTCACATACTGAAAAAAAGAATAACCTTCCAGTTTTATGGTGGGAATCAAATGAGATAATCTGTAACCAATACAGGGCCTGGTACATAGCACGTTCTCAAGCAATGTAGGCTGCCTCAATGTGTCTGACTTCAAAGTTCAAGCTCTTAGTCAAACAAGACCAAACTTTTGGTAAGGTGGTCTGTGCAGGCTAGAGCCACAGGAAGAGCTCTGGAATTAAAGAAACAGTAGATGATAACTGTGATATAGTTTCTATCACTCTGCATGAGTTGCTTAACCTCCTTGTGTTCATTTCCATATATGTAAATGGACCTAATAATTCTTATCCTATCAAGTCTCACTGTGAAAAGAGTTAAGAGAAAACTGCTATCAACTGTTAACTTTCTGTGCAAATACAAGAAACTATTAATTTTTTATTTTATTTTATTTTTTCTTGTAGAGACAGAGTCTCACTTTACCACCCTCGGTGGGGTGCCATGATGTCACAGGACTCACAACAACCTCCAGCTCTATGGGATTCCACGATTCTCCTGCCTCAGCCTCCAGAGCAGCTGGGACTATGGGCGGCCTGCCACAACGCCCGGCTATTTTTTGGTTGCAATTCGGCCGGGGCTGGGTTTGAACCTGCTACCCTTGGTATATGGGACCGGCGCCCTACTCACTGAGCCACAGGCGCCACCCAGAAACTATTAATTTTAAGTGATGAAGAGACAGAGTTATTCTTTCCTTAAGATTTATAAAGAGAGGTGGATTCCCAGGAATACAGTAATGGCCAACCCCAAGTAAACCTTCTTAAAAAGTATAGTTCATATAGAGTGGCGCCTGTGGCTCAAGGAGTAAGGTGCCACCCCATATACCGGGGGTAAGGGGTTCAAGCCCGGCCCCAGCCAAAACTGCAAAAAAAAAAGTATAATTCATGTAGAAGTCACAGATTGGGCAGCGCCTGTGGCTCAGTTGGGTAGGGTGCCGGCCCCATATATCGAGGATGGCAGGTTTGAACCCAACTCCAGCCAGCTAAAACAGCAATAACAACTGGGGGGGGGGGGGGGGGGAAGCTGGGCGTTGTGGTGGGCACCTATATAGTCCCAGCTACTTAGGAGGCTGCTGAGGCAAGAGAATCACTTACGCCCAAGAGTTGGAGGATGCTGTGATGCCATGGCACTCTACCAAAGGTAACAAAGTGAGACTCTGTCTCAAAAAAAAAAAAAAGAAGAAGAAAGTCACAGATTAAAAGGTTAGAAAAGGTACAATATCACCAAAAATTTCTTAGAGCACAGACCAAGAAACTATACATTGTAATAAGATGCTAAGATGATGGCACCGTCCTGTTGATTTGATGATACATAATCATATTGCACTATGAAAAGAATTGGGTGATATCACCTGATTTCAAGTAATAAAACAGCACCTTTTTAACATCTGGAAAAAAACCAGGATATTCTTAATTTTCAGAGCTAAAAAATGAAAACAACTAAAACTGTTCAATTTTAGCTCATCTACCAAGTGTAGGCAGGAAATAAAAACAGATAGTAACAATATTTTTGTTTAATTAAACTGTGAGGCCTAGAGAATGAGCAATAATCTACCCATGATGTTAGCTTCCATCTGAATAAGAAACAGGAATGTGAACTCACTTTTACATCTTCATCCAGTTTCATAATCTTCTTAATACGAGCCAGTGGGAGTTCTTGTACTCGGAAATCTTTCTGAAATAAGCAAAAGGGGTGTGTAAATGGTGGAGACAATCAACTGAGTGGCAGAGCACAACAGGCAGCAAGAAAAACACTGCCTGGTGTAGTCCCTCCTTTCAGGAAATACGGCAAGAGAGGCATATGAAATGAAGAAAATACAAATTCCGGAGCAAAAATTTTCTTTACTTAAGCCATGCAGAACTTCAGGCAATAAAAAAGGTTTTAGAAAAAACTTATGATAGCTTCTAATAGTGCCTTCATAAAAGGAAGCCTCTAACAATATCAGGTTCTTTGTTCAGCACAATATAGAGGTTCATTACTAATATCTTCTTTTTCTTCCAAGAAAGTTTACTGATGTGCAACATACAGCTTAAAATGAGATTTCTGCCACAGGGGCAGAACTTTTCTGATCACAGTGACCCATAGTTGTCTACAGCTGAAACTAACCATTTATGACCTTTGCACTAACCTGACAACAGAAATGGGGGAGGGACTCCTTTCTCATCACAGCACCAACAGCTTTGTCTCCAAAATTTGCTTCAGGGTAGAGGAAGAGGGGTATGGAAAAAGGGGTAAGGGTGAATTTGTTAAGCTGCCTCTTAAAAGCTATCTGCTACTTCTTTTTCTTTCTTTCTTTCTTTTTTTTTTGAGACAGAGTCTCAAGCTGTTGCCCTGGGTAGAGTGCCATAGTGTCACAGCTCACAGCAACCTCTGACTCTGGCTCAAGTGATCCTCTTGCCTCAGTTTTTCTATCTTTAGTAGAGACGGGGGTCTCGCTTTTGCTCAAGCTGGTCTCTAACTTGTAAGCTCAAGTTATCCACTCACCTCGGCCTCCCAAAGGGCTAGTATTACAGGAGGTGAGCCACCACGCCCAGCCTTGCTACTTATTCTTAACAAACAAAACTGGTGTGAGGAGAACCACAAAACTTCATCATAGATGGGATTCAGGAAAGAGCTTTTTGGCCGATACTGCTCAATTATTTGCTATTCAAGACCTTTTTTTGTTTTATTTTGAAACTACTGATTTTTAAACACATGCCCAATGATGGATGCAATTCTAGAAATAAAAATCAATTTTGAGTTTCAGACCTGCAATGAAGAGAAAGGTGCAAAGGCAGAGATTAGCTAAAATCAGCAAAATCTCTACTGGTACTAGGTGTCAAATGATAGAGTTTATAAGTGGTCTGAAATGTGACTCACCAAACCCAATATGCTCACCTGGGAATCTGCATCATCACATTATGGAAGGAGAAGTTAATATTTGAGATTTGATGTAATTAACAAGCATAAGTGAACTTTTCCCCCAGACTAACAGAAAACTGCAAATATATGCATTTTGGAAAAATATTACTAGGTTCCCCAGACTCCATTTTAAGATTTTAGAAAAAAGGCAACTGAGCAACTATTAGGATATAATGTACAGCAAGACATCTAATGTCTCCACACAAAACCAACAAGCTGCTTGCCACTCAGCTCTACAGACTGCAAATACCAATTTTTCATCTTTTCTTTTTCCAAATTAGGTATCAATATTTTCCAAGAAGCTTTTACTGAACTAACCCTGAGGTGACAGACTTAGAAGTCCAACTTATTAAAATTTCACCAGAGACAGCAGGGTGTATTGATTCTATTCTTATTTTTTCCTCCTCCTCTTTCATTTTCTCCTTTAAACAACTCAACTAATCATGAATACGTGCTATTTACTACTATGCAAAAGAGACAATCTATTCCTAACTTTGAAGAGCTTGTAGTTTGTCTGAGACAGTCACATAAAAATGATATAATCCCCCATCCTATACCAGAGGGACTGAGCATGTAAAACCCCACAGAAACACAAAGAAGGGCAAACCAGCTACCAACGTGGGGCTGCAGGGAGAGAAAAGTTGGGAAATGTTTCAAAGCAGGTGATACCTGAATTGTGCCTAACAGATAATGAGAATTTGCCTGTTAAAAAAGTAGGAGAATGTTATTTTGACAGTGAGAACAGGAAGCATAGAAGCACAGAGTAAGAAAAAACACAGCCTATTTAAGTTTTAGACCTGAGTGCAAAGGGGAAAAGCAGGAAAGAGGATGATGGATTGGGGCCAGTTCCTGAAGAAATTTCTTAAAATGTTTAATCACAGAAATCAACCACTGTTCTTCCTTCTTGTGTGGCTTATCACAGTAGATTATGATGCTACACAGAAATGCCAAAGAGCAGATCCTGTTGGTGATTATTTTAGAAGGCTCTCATGGTGTTACATTCAGTACCCAATTGTGACCACTCTCTTGCAAGTGTGCTCTCGTTTGCTATGGCTGTTTAATATTACAATTTCCACAAGACTGTTCAATCAGTACTTAACCAAAGCCCAAAGCTGATTAAAAAGGCCTCCTTCTCCAATTTGAACAAGGAAATATTACTTTACAAGTTCTGAGACTTTTTTTTTTAAGAGATAGGAACTCTCTGTTGCCCAGACTAGAGTGCAGTGGTGCAAACATAGCTCACTGCAGCATAGAATTCTTCGTTTCAAGCAATCCTCCCACCTCAGCCTCCTAAGTAGGGAGAACTACAAATATACACTATCATACTAGCTAATTTTGCTATGTTGCCCAGGCTGGCCTCAAACTCCTGGCATCAAGTAATCCTCCTATCTTGGTCTCCCAAATTATTGGGATTACAAGTGTGAACCACTGTGTCATAGACCAGTATGAGACTGTTCTTTAATCAAAAGCAACATGTAAAGTAAAGTAAGACAGAAATTTACAAAAAAGCTCTGCTTTAAGCCCCCTCCCCAAACCTTTTCTTTTGTGAGAAACTAACTTTCCATGCTCCCCAAACCTTGAGATCTCAAGGGGTAGAGTATGAAAAGTGGATCTTGAAATGTGTGTGCGGTTCATCACTGCTGATAATCCCCAGTTTTCTATAATCCTACCTTAATTTTCCAATCACAAGGGTTTAGAGTAAGCTTGGAAAGGAGAGTCCTTCCTCTATCAGTAGACTGAAGCCTACTAAATGGGCTTTGAATTCATGTTTCCCATGTTACTGGCAACCATGCAACTGATGTGAGTAATATTTAACTCCTCCAGATGCTGATCCAAGTGGAAGAACAATTGACAACATACAGCTTTTTCTACTTTTGGGAGTAATGTCAGTAAGGCAGAAGAGCAGGTTCTCTCTGAGGTTTTCATGCTCCTGATTACAACCAAAGAACTATATTAAAAATGCTACCATCTGAAACAGCTGAGTTTCAAGATGAATTCAAGTCTGAATTCATTGAATGATAATTTGGAGCCAGAGAAAACTCAGTGGGGCTTGGCACCTGTAGTTCAGTGGGTAAGGCGCTAGCCACATACACCGAGGCAGGTGGGATCGAACCCGGCCCAGGCCTGCTAAACAACAATGACAGCTACAACAAAAAATAGCTGGGCGTTGTGGTGGGTGCCTGTGGTCCCAGCTACTTGGGAGGCTGAGGCAGGGGAATCACTTAAGCCCAAGAGTTGGAGGTTGTTGTGAGCTGTGATGCCATGGACTCTACCGAGGGTGACATAGTAAGACTCTGTCTCTGAGCTCGGCGCCTGTAGCACAGTGGTTACAGTGCCAGCCACATACATCAAAGTTGGCGGGTTCCAACCCAGCCCTGGCCAGCTAAAAAGCAATGACAACTGTAACAAAAAATAACCAGGCATTGTGGTGGGCGCCTGTAGTCCCAGCTACTTGGGAGGCTGAGGCAAGAGAATCTCTTCAGCCCAAGAGTTGCTGTAAGCTGTAACATCACAGCACTCTATGGAGGATGACATAGTGAGGCTCTGTCTCCAGAAAAAAAAAAAAGAAAGAAAAGTCAGTGGGTCTCAGACTGCAGTAAGGAACATCCAGAGTTTCAAATTATGATGAGAAATCTTTTCCAGGCCTACCCAGTCAGGCAATACAGAAAAGTCAAGATTCTAAATCTCTTAAAGACAGTGATTCTCAACCTTGGCTACATGTCAGAATCATCTGGAAAGCTTCTGAAAAACAAGATGCCTAAGCTGACGCCCAGACCAAGTGAATCAGGAACTCTAAGGGGTAGAGTCCTGGCATCATGTTTTTATAAAACTCCCCTGGCAACTATGATCCAAGTGAGGGTTAAGGACAACTGCTTTAAAGAGTTGCTACTCAAAGTGAGGTCTGTGACCAGCAATGACATCATCTAGGAACTCAAAAGAAATGTAGAATCTCAAGCTCCAAACCTACTAAATCAGAATCAATATCTTGATCAGAATCAAACAAGATCTTCCTCCTTTGTCCAACACAAAGTTGGACAAAGACTGCTCATACGGCATAGAAACTACTACATATTTTGTAATAGTCCACCAACTTTCACCACCAACTAACTTCTTGTTTAAGTGGTTATCTGATTTGATTGTAATGTTAGAAATGTCATCACCCAATCTGAAGGCACTGAGGAATAAAAAAATGAAACTGTCAGTTAAAAGAAAGTGACCTAGGCATTACATTGCAGCTAATGGAAGACTGAAGAAGATGCAGGGAATAAGTTAGTGGAGGATCAGATTTTTCTTTTCAAGATTCAGCATTGTCATCCCCCTCACCATTTCCCAAGACGACAAAGTTAGCTCTCTCTTCCCCACTTTTTTTAAAAAGAGGCCTAGTGGAGTAAAATTGAATGCCAAGAAGTCTGTTACTTATTGTTCCCAGAGCTCTGCTGGCAGGAATAGTGTTTTACATAATCACTCTGATACACAGTCATGTTGGTATGGTTTTTAACCAACTTCAATCCCAGCTGAATACCACCTAGATTTATGCACAATTACAGAAATTTTAAGAGTTAACGAGAGCAAGCCGAGATGAAAGATAAATTGTTTTTGCAGGACTCAGACCAAAATGACTGAGGCCAATTATTTCCAATACATCATAAAATATCATCTAGGTAAACTTCAATTAATTGTTTTTGGAACAATCTATGTTCCAGTCTTTGACCTCAACACCTCATAAATATTCTCATAAGTTTTATTTATGTTTAGATAGTTTAAACATAATGGATTTTTAAAAATCTATTTTGACATTTTGAGGTATCAACTAAGAGGCTCTGACATACCTCAGGGAGTCTGGTTTTAAGTAACACTGAGCTCTAGAAAGGCACAGACAAAATACTAAAACATTTGGCCATGTTACACAGGCAGAGGTGCAGTGAGAAAAGCAGACACCATCATGTGTTATGGTCCTGAGCAGAAAAGAAAGTGAGCATTCTACAAAGAGAATAATTACCCTGACTTAAGTGGACTGCATTCTCACTCAAACGTAGAACTGATGTTGTTTTCCACTAAATCTGAAGCAAAAGAATCTGATTCGTTCATATTTATTGCACATCTGCTACATGCCAGAGTTTGTTCTAAGCATCTAATATAAAAGACAGCACAGCAGAAGTCTAGGAGTCTTTTATGAGGGTCAAGAGAAAAAGTTGAATTAGTCATCAATAGAAGAATGAGTAAAGACAACTTCCTTTTTACTCATCTTTCTCTTCACTCACAAGACCTGAAGTAAAACTGAACCCCTCAAAGTAATCTCCTTTTAACTTCTGATAGACCATATGTCCAGATATTAAAATTTGGTCAACACTATAATTTGCTCTGTTGGTGATTTAACTTGAAAATAAATCAAGTAGTTACAAATCAAAGCTCAGAGACTCGAAGAGATATTTACATACTATGTACACAGCAGCATTATTCCCAATAGCCAAGAAATAAAAGCAACTTAAATGTCCATTAATGGATGAACAGATAGACAAAATGTGGTAGGAAAGATGAACCTTGAAAACATCATACTAACTGAAACAAACCAGTCACAAAAAGACCAGTACAGATCTTCCTCTACTTAGGATGGGGTTCTGTTCTGATAAATCCACTATAAGTTGAAAATGCATTTAGTACATCTAACCTACCAAACATCACAGCTTAGCCTACTTTAAAATGTGCTCAAAACACTTACATCAGCTTATAGTTAGACAAAAATCATCTAACACAAAAGCTAATAAGTACTATTTTATATAATGTTTCTGTTTAAAAGTGGAAAAAAAAAAAAGCAAAATGGCTATCTGAAACTTAAAAGTACAGTTTTTCCTGAAAGTGTGTCATTTTTGGACCACTATAAAGTAGGAAAATTATTATGTCAAACCACATAAGCAGAGGACCGTTTTGGCTGTATGATTCCACTTATGTGAGGTATCTAAAGTAGTCAAATCTAAGAAATAGAAAGCAGGATGTTGATTACTAGGGGCTGGAGTTGTTCAACGAGTATAGCGTTTCATCTTTGCAAGATGAAAAAATTCTGTAAATTATTTCTAGATTATACTCAACACTATTGAAATACACATTTAAAAATGGTTAAGGTGGTAAATGGTACGTGTTTTTTACTAACCACAACTGAAAATAGAAAAAAAAAAATCAAAGCGCAACAAAATACAGAAAAGTTAAGTGCTGAGCTTTAACTTCCAGAGTTTATCTGGCCACTGGCTTGATCTCTGATTTATGTCTCTGGGCTTAAGTTGCTGTGTAGACTTGCTGCCTTGGCCTAGTCCCACCATACCCCAGGTTGGCATTAGTTTTACACCAGGCTGACCCCAGCACCAAAAACCAATTAAGCTTAATCATGAAGTTACCTCTCTAAAATATGAACGGAACATTTCATTTTTTCCTCTTCTTTTATACCCAAGGCCCATATAAATAACTACCACCTATAAACTGCAGAAGAAGTAACTTTTCAGTGGAAATCTACTCTGAACACTCTAAGCCAGGCCAAGTTCAACTCCTGAACGCCCTCCCCACTCCCAAACACAACCCACAGTTACATCTAAAATATCAATTCCCTGAAGTCAGTGGATATGTATTACAATAAGTTATTTAATTTCATTAATTACTTGTTTATAGCCTGTCTCATCAGAATGTACGTTCCTTGAATACAATGATCTTGTCTGGTTCCACTACTGGATCCACAGTATCTGACATAGCCACAGTAGGTACATAATAAGTGTTTGTTGAATCAATAAACTAACCTTGTATGTCAGAAGTTAAAGGCCACTAACCCTAAGGAATTGCAACTTTAGCTATGCATCAGGAAGGAATCCAGTGTCTGCTCTAACGGTATACTAACACCTCTAAGGCAGGAGTGACACTGTCAACACAGGGAGCTCTTCCAATACTTGCTAAAATGACACCAAATGGAACATTCATCATTTAGGGTATGACACCGTATTCTGAAAATATTCCAATTCAAACCTGTTTCACCTTTTTTTTTGAGACAGAGCCTCAAGCTGTCAGCCTGGGTAGAGTGCAGTGGCGGCACAGCTCACAGTAACCTCAACTCTTGGGCTTAAGGGATTCTCTTGCTTCAGCCTCCCAAGTAGCTGGGACTATAGGCGCCCACCACAATGCCTGGCTATTTTTTGGTTGTATTAATAGTTGTCATTGTTGTTTGGCAGGCCCGGGCTACATTCGAACCCTCCAGCTCCAGTGTATGTGGCTGGCACCCTAGCCTCTTTCACCTTTTGTTACCACTCTCACACAACATACTTCATTCCTACCCTTGATCTCCACTAACAACATAATAACCTCTAACTACTCTAAATTTCTTGATGTTCCTCTAAATATAAGGGCCTCCATGGCTTTATGCATGCCCTATTCTCTGCCGAAGACATACTCTTCCATCCTTTCCATCTGGTGAATACTTACTCATACTTCAAGACCCAACAAAAATGGTCCCTTTCCTTAAAGCCTTCCCTAACAGAGAAAAACAAGCACTATGATTTTTATTACCTCAAGATGTGCCACTGTGTCTGACACAGCAAGCATTTAATAAATACCTGCTGGTTGTAATTATCAGAATGTAAGCTCCTTAAGGGTCACAGTTCTACTGGATTGTTCTAAGTCAGTGTTTCTCAACAGGGGATGATTTTAGCCCAAGGAAGACATCTGCCAACGTTTGGTGATGTTTTTGGTTGGAGGAGGTGGGTGCATCTAGCGAGTAGAGGCCAGGAATGCTGCTAAACGTCCTATAATCCTCATAACCCCCTTACAAGAAAGAATTGTTTGGCCCAAAATGGCAACAATGCTGCTTTTGAGAAACTTTCATCTAAATGTATCTTTTACACCCAGAAAGAACACCTGGCTCACAACAGATCTGTTGTGGTGGTGTTGTTTTTGTAAATAAATTGCCCAGTGGTTTTCACCAAGTTCTAGAAATTAAGAAGGCCACTAAATAAAGTCTAAGAAATGAGCTATAGCTACTGAAGGAAGATGCGATCTCTGCTTTTCTATATTTCCTAAAAGATATGCCTCAAATTAAACTACCTCTAAGTCAAAGCATCCACTACATACTCGCATGTCTAAGGAAAGCCACTAAAACATAAAAGACACCCTTCGTGGTTATCTCACCTAAGGTAAATTATATTTTCATTTTTCTACCCATAGGGTAGAGCAACCTATGCCTGTGTAAATGTGCTTGAAATTAAACATTTTTAGTCTTAGTCTTGGTTAATCATCTCATAGCTCTTTACATTCTCAAAAAAGTTTCTCAATCTTCCTCACCACTGTTAAATTCCGGATTTCTTCCATGACACGAGGCCAGAAGGACTGCAGGCTCTGCTGGGCATCACTGCTGCTAGTACCACCAAATCCTCCTTCTGTGGACATTTCGATAACTGAAATAAACATATATACGCAACACTTTAGAAATAAAGTCAGCATTTCTGTCCAAGTAAGTCACATGTATCTTTCTTAACATATATTTTCATTAACTCATTCCTCATTCTGACAAGATATATAATTGTGCTGAAGAGATTTTTAGCACAGACTTAAATCTTAACACAAACATTTGGAGCAAAGCTTTTCCTTCTACTAGCTTATTCCATAGAGACTACCAAAGTGCTCCAACTAGAAAATCCAAAGATGTTAGAAATCCAAATTCCTAATGTGAATCAAGGGCTTTTAATTTCTTAAGGGGTGTAGACATGGGGTGAGGGAAGTATTTTGCTGCCCTAGTTCAGTCCATAATTTTCACTGACATTCCTGGCAAACCTTTTTCAAATTCTCTATGGTTTCTCATATTCCATGATACAGGCTACAGAAAACATTTTAAGGGTTCCCAGTGATTAATACCATATAGAAATGTAAACCTGAAGTCTTAAAAAAAAAAAAAAAAAGAGCCACGGTGAGCCTGGTGCATGTACCTGTAGTCCCAACTACTCTGAAGACTGAAGGACAACTACGAGAACCCAGGAGTCTGAAGCCAGCCTGGGGGGAACACAACAAGACCTATCTCTCGCTCTCTCTCTCTTTTTTTGTAGAGACAGAGTCTCACTTTGTCACCCTTGGTAAAGTGCGGTGGCATTACACTGCCCACAACAACCTCCAACTCCTGGGCTTAGGTGATTCTCTTGCCTCAGCCTCCCGAGTAGCTGGGACTACAGGCGCCCATCACAACGCCCGGCTATTTTTTTGTTGCCAGGGCCAGGTTTGAACCCACCACCCTTGGTATATGTGGCCGGCGTCCTACCCACTGAGGCACAGGTGCCACCATGACCTATCTATCTCTTTAAAAAAGATAAAAATATTTTAGACACTGAGGTCCTATTTCTCTGGAGCTACTGATGATGATTACTCCTTTTAATCTCAAGCAAATCTACCTCAAAGGACATAAAAGTACTAAAGACTAGGCCAATAATTGAGCAGGTAACATGACATCTCCAAACTAAAATTTACCAGTTCTTTCCTAACCGGAACCTTCCTATTAAGCATAAAGCCAAACACAGCATACAATCAATTGGAAGCTTTAACAGTAGTTGAAAAACAATAGGGAATTAAAATTGAGATAGAGAAGAGGGTCAGAACTCGCATGTAGTTGACTGCTTTTGATGGAGGAAGGAAGATGAGTAAAGATCCTCGCATTGTCTGTAACCGTAGATAATATAAGTTGAAAATTCCTTATTGGAAATGCTTGCCACCAAAGTGTTTTAGATTTCAGATTTTTTTCAGATTTTGGGGTAAGTTTGTGTTATACTTACCAGTTGAGCATCCTAAATCTGAAAATCCAAAATCTGAAATGCTCCAATGAACACTTTCTTTAAACATCATGTTGTGCTGAAAAAGTTTCAGATGTCAAAGCATTTTAAATTTTGAATTTTTAGATTAGGAGTATTCAACCTGTATTATAATGTCAAAGATTTGTGTGGGGTGGCGCCAGTGGCCCAAAGGAGTGGGGTGCAGGAGGTACTGGGTTCAAACCCGGCCGCACCCAAAAACTGCAAAAAAAATTAAAAAAAAAAAAAAAAAAAAAAAAAAGATCTGTGTGGGGGTGGAGAGTAAAAAATAACTCCAGATGGCTTAAATGTTTATCTGGCAAATACTTACATGCAAGAAAACAGTTCAATTAAACACAAAGAATGAGACACCTAGTGATCTCCTAAGAATTTCTATTCTGGGGAATTATTTGAAAAGATCTAACATGCCAGTGACAGGATATTGGCTGAAGAGCTATGTGAGTCATTAAGAACTAATTCTAAGGGGCTGAAAGAAAAGCACCAAAGCCAAGAATCACACAACCAAGTGTGTTACTTTGTGGCTGCAATGTGACTGCATGCTGGGCTGATCACTCTCCATCAAAAGAGTGGAATAAAGGCTGTTAACTTTAGGGTAGTCTATTCAACTCACTCTTAAATGTTTACCTGGGATTGTCCCAAGTCTCTAATTTTTTTTTCCTTCTAAAGGAAATGATGAGAGGAAAGATATGGAAGGAAAACAAGAGTTCTATCTTCAAAGCAGATTCACTCTGGTGCAATGACATCAGTAGGTGATGATGTAATGGGAAAAGGTTTGGAGTCAATTTCTGGTGCTGGCAGCCTATAAACAATAGTTAACTATACATAAAGAGAAATTCTTAAGTACTTGAGATGCAATATGATCTTGGAGTTTCTGAAGGTAGTTAAAGGAAGTGTTGAATCATAGTTGGAAATTACTAGATAAAAGCTTGAGTCCTAAACAACCAAATAACTCCCTCAACTCACCTCCTATGACATTTTCACTTATTACCACATGTACACGAGCTATGTACTACTCTCTCAGATGTATTGAGAACAAGGAAATTGAGATAATCTAGACATGTTTTATTTAACTTTATTAATAGTTTCCCAAGAGGTACTCATTGACAATACAGACTTTAGTTCGGTGGCACCTGTGGCTCACTGAGTAGGGCACCAGTCCCATATACCGAGGGTGGCGGGTCCAAACCTGGCCCCAGCCAAACTGCAACAACAAATAGCCAGGCGTTGTGGCGGGCACCTGTAGTCCCAGCTACTCGGGAGGCTGAGGCAAGAGAATCGCCTAAGCCCAGGAGTTGGCAGCTGCTGTGAGCTGTGATGCCACAACTCTCAGGAGGGTGATAAAGTGAGACTCTGTCTTGAAAAAAAAAAAAAAAAAATGACAGACTCAATCTAACTTTTAAAAAATGGGGCAAATAAAAAAAGCTTTCTGAAAATAAAAATAATTATCAAAAAGTTTTGATCAGTCCCCAAACATCTGTGTCGTCAATAGATCATGAATGAATATTTGGCTGGCTCAGAGCCACACGTGTTGTTAAGTGGAAGGTCAGTACAAAACAGAAGGTATCAAATCTTTCTGGAAATGAGAATGTATTAAAGAGTAAGTTTTAAAATTGAGAAGCTCATCTCCATTAGAAAATTCCAAATGGGGGTGGGAAGAGGATCGGTGGAGGGAGGGTAACTGGTCGGACCACACCTATGGTGCATTTTACAAGACTACATGTCAAATCCACTAAATGTAGAGTATAAACGTTTTAACACAATAATTAAGAAAGTGCAGTGAAGGCTATGTTAACCAGTTTGTTTTAAGTATTTCAAATTGTATATAAAACTAGTATATTGTACCCCATAAATGCATTATTGTACACAGCTATGATTTAATGAAAAAAAAAAAAGAAAGAAAATTCCAAATGAATAAAAATACACTAATCATATCCTTTATATTTACTGCACCATAGAAGTTTAAGACCGAAAAAAAGACAACAGGAGACACTCAAGCCCATCTCTGATGCACACAGCTCCTTTAACATCCTCTGTCCTACTCCTGATATTCTACCTTAAGTGGTCATTTAGCTTAAATTTGAGCACCTCCCTCTCCAGTTCTAGGAAAGTGGCTTACTGGTAACATATTCTTTTCCATCTTTGGATAGATCTGTTCTTTACATTAAGTTTAATTTACAAGTGAAATTCCATTTCAGCTTTGAATTTAGAGTTACAGCCTATATGATGTTTCTATCCAGTAAACTTTTTATGAATTCTTGACTTCAAAAGAACATAAGATCCTCTCATGAGGAAAAAGAGAAGGTTTAGAGAATGTTTTCTAACATCTTTTCAAGGATTATTATTCCCATTTCTTGAAAGGACATAAATTGTTACTGTAAATTCCGGGAAAAGGTAAGTACTTTCATTCAAAAGCTTTTCCCTGAAGCAGATACATTCTTTGTATGGAACTTTAAAGTCATAAAACCTAATCATTTTCCAATCTAGAACCAAGCACCAAATAAACCTCCTTTACTAAAAACAAGAACCTAATCATAAACAAAAACAAATTTTGCTAGCCAAACATTCCAACAAATTAAAAGATACAAGGCAATCTTAGTTAATCATCATTTTATTTTATTTTGACACAGGGTCTCACTCTAAGTTGCCCAGCCTGGAATGTAGTGACATTACAGCTTCTTGCAACCTCAAGCTCCTCGGGCTCAAATTATCTTCCCACCTCAGCCTCCTGAGTACCTGGGACTATAGGCATGCGCCACTGTACTTGGCTAATTTTTAAAAAAATTTTTTGTAGAGACAGGATATTGCTGTTACCCATGTTGGTCTTGAACTCCTGGCCTTAAGTGATCCTCCCAAAGGGCAGTGAATATAGGTGTGAGCCACCACACTTTGACCACCTCTTATTTTAATAATGCATTAACTGTAAATGAACTGATATTGCTACACAGGTAGCCCATTTACAACATCTACAGCCCATGGAAGATCCATGGAAAATATGCTGGGTTCATCTTTCAAGATGATGAGAAAAGACATGTAATTAAAAGAAAGAAGAGATTTATTCCAGGATCCTCTTCATTTCATGAAGAAGATGTAGCTTTATCACTAAATAAGTGATAAAGTGATAAAGCTACATATTTAAAGAAAACTAACAAGGACAAAACTGTGTTAAGATTAAACCATGTTAGCTTAGATCACACTTGAAAAATGTAACATAGAATTTCCCAAATTTAATTCATTATTAATATTAGATTTATTATTCATGTTCATTAATTACTTTATGAATACTTGAATAAAACTGTTTAATAAAGACTTAAGGACGACTTGATGTACTGAATAGCTATTGCTGAATGTAATTTCAGTTTCCAGTATCTATTAACTTATACTTTTTTTTTTTTTTGAGACACAGCCTCAAGCTGTCAGCCTGGGTAGAGTGCCGTGACATCATAGCTCACAGCAACCTCCAACTCTTGGGCTTAAGTGATTCTCTTGTTTCAGCCTCCCAAGTAGCTGGGACTGCAGGGGCCCGCCACAATGCCGGGCTATTTTTGGTTGTAGTTGTCATTGTTGTTTGTCAGGCCTAGGCTAGATTTTAACCCGCCAGCTCCGGAGTATGTGGCTAGCACCTTAGCCGCCTGAGCTACAGGTGCCAAGGCAACTTATATGGTTTTAATTTATCTGTTTTTTAAAAGATTGCTTTCCAAAGCTAGAAAGAGAAGAATCAAAAGTCCACTATGAGAAGGTTGTTTTTGCAATGTTCAACTGAATTGTTATCTTTCTAAATATCATTACCTGGAAGTGGTCCCTCCTTGTGAGCCTCATAAGCCCTTGATCTACACCTCTGTACCCTCACCATTACCTTGTATAATCATTATCAATGTGTATATCTTATCTTACTTATTTCCCCTTCTGGTGTACAAGCTCTTTAAGAGTAATACCTGCATACAATTCACCTCTGGATTCTCTCACACCATGTCACACAGTGTAACAACTAATTACTTGAGTAAGGAAGTAGGCTGGGTATGGCCTTTCTGAGATAAAGGGCATCTTAGAAAGCTTGGCCGTGGGGTATCCCAAAAGCTCAGGCTTATTGGGATATTTGAACAACCAAAGGAAACGGTTCTATAAACTATTCTAGGTAGCTCAGAATAAAAAAATGCTCTCTCTGGGCATTTAAAGCAAAAGGGACTACAGTCAGAATTCTACCTGAAGCTGACTTACTAACGTGCATTTAAGATAAAAGGGAATGACAGAAAGGACACAAACACACATCCAAGAAAGCTGTAAGGTAGACTAGAAAGCTGGCAATGTGAGTTTGTACCATTTCCAAGTACAAATCTTTTGAATGTCAGAGCCTCTTCAGAAAGCTGACTAGGATAGTAGCAAAGTTTGAAATATTAATGACAACAGGTACGTAGGAGGAGGATAAATACCTCTGTCTGCCCATCCATTAGCAAAAAGATAAGAAAATCATGAATGCTAGAGGATGGGCAATCTAGTTTAGTCATTACTCTAATATCTAGTTACTCTTTATTATTTTTGAAGAAAAGGGGGGAAAAAAGAAAGCTCAGGAATTTTCAATACATCCCCAACGTAAAGTACTCCTCTTTTTAAAAGATTCTCTTGGAAATCTCCTCAAGCTCTTGCTCTTGACCAGGTACCAAGCTCACCAAATCTTCCTTGAGTGGTATTTCTGGGTGACAGAATGCATCAAAATTACCAACCTCATAAAAACAAAGTTAGTTTAAGCATTTATTGCACTACTACCAGGTTTCTAAAACTCTGTACAGTTAGGTTTTTGTTCTCCATTCCTTGACATGTATTTCATTCTTTATACTAAAGTCTTTTATAATATGCCTAAAACCACAACACAGCTCTTTGAAGTAAATACAACCACATAGATGTAGTCGGGAGATAATACCTAAAAATCTAACAAACAACTATTATTCAAGGAAAACAAACACGACGCTCCCCTAAAATGAAGCCCAATTCTTGACTAATGCTATTTTCTATTAAAGTACAGTATAACCTTCCTTAAGATCCTTAATAGATTCTTGGAAACTGCAATGTAAGTGAACCATATAATGAAACCAATTTTACCATAGGCTGATTGATAGAAACAAGGTTTAAGTTCCTATAGCATACTTCTGATCACAAAAACATCACCAACTTCTAAATAAAGACCAAAACACTCGTAATATTAAACACTGAAACAAATGTGATCTATACATACAGCTATACATAAGGAAGATTAATAAAAACAAATGACATTGATTAGTTTCTCAATTATTCCAGTTCAGGGTAGCAGGTGGCTGGAATTTATCCTGACAGCTCAAGGGCACAAGGCAGGAAACTTCCCTGGACATAACACCATTCTATCACAGGGAGCACTCACACCCACATGTACTAAGGGATGATTTAGAAGTCCAATTAACTGACTATGCACATCTTTGAGATGTGAGAGAAAACTGGAGTGCTAAGGAAAACCCACATAGACTTGGGGAGATCGTGAAAACTTCACACAGAGAGTACCCCCAGTCAGTAATTTTTTTTTCTCGTCAACATTAAAATTAAGGTATGTACTTTATTTAGACATAAAAAATTCATTCTGTTGCATATTTAATAGACTACACTATACTGTAAACATAACTTTTATATGTGCTGAAAAACTTTAACAAGTGTGTGACTCACTTTATGGAGATACTTGCTTTACTGCAGTGGGCTGGAACCAAACTCTAAACATCTCCAAGGTATGCCTATATTTTGCCCTATGGGTACCGCCATGACAAACGCTTTACGTTCCAACACTGCCCAGGTGTTCACTGAAGTTAGTTCCAGGCTTCTTCATTTCAAGCAGCTAAAATTAATGGGATGTTATATTTTATTTTTTTTGAGACAGAGTCTCACTATGTCACCCTTGGTAGAGTGCCATGGCGTTATAGTTCACAGCAACCTCAAAGTGATTCTCTTGCCTCAGCCTCCCAAGTAGCTGGGACTACAGGCACCCACCACAATGCCCAGCTATTTTTTGTTGCAGGTGTCATTGTTGTTTAGCTGGCTGGAGGTAGGTTCAAACCCACCAGCCTCAGTGTATGTGGCTGATACCATAACCACTGTGTTACAGGCACCTGGCAGGGGTGTTACATTTTAATTATTATTTTTTTTTTTTTGGAGACAGATTCTTAAGCTGTCACCCTGGGTAAAGTGCCATGGTATCATACCCCATAACAATCTTGGGATCAAACAATCCTTTTGCCTCAGTTTCTATTTTTAGTATAGACAGGGTCTCGCTGTTGCTCAGGCTGATCTCGAACCTGTGAGCTCAAGTAATCCACCCACCTCAGCCTCTCAGAGGGCTTGGATGAAAGGCTGAGTCACCATGCCCAGCCAGTATTTTAAAATTTAAATAGTAAGGGTGGCAACTGTGGCTCAGTGGGTAGGGCGCGGGCCCCATATACGGAGGGTGGCAGGTTCGAACCTGGCCCCGGCCAAACTGCAACAACAACAAAACAAAAATAGCCAGGGTGGTGCCTATGGCTCAGCAGCTAAGGCGCTGCCCCCATATATCAAGGGTGGCAAGTTCGAACCCAGCCCTGGCCAAACTGCAACACAAAAATAGCCAGGCGTTGTGGCCAGTGCCTGTAGTTTCAGCTACCCGGGAGGCTGAAGCAAGAGAATCGCCTAAGCCCAGGAGTTGGAGGTTGCTGTGAGCTGTGACACCATAGCGCTCCAGTGAGAGTGATAAAGTGAGACTCTGTCTCTTAAAAAAAAAAAAAAAATTAAATAGTTAGTGAGAGATATAGATAAAGGAGAATATCAGTATGAATAATAAGGCTGGGCAATATCGGTCTGGGAGGCCAAGGTGGGTGGATTGCCTGAGCTCACAGATTCGAGACCAGCCTGAGCCAGAGCAAGACCACGTCTCTAAAAATTAGCTGGGCATTGTGGCGGGCACCTGTAGTCCCAGCAACTTTTGAGGCTGAGGCAAGACAATTGCTCAAGCCCAACCCCATGGCACTCAACTCAGGGCAACATAGTGAGACTGTCTTAAAAAAAAAAAAAAAAACAGACAATGGGCTGGTTGCAGTAGCTCACGCCTGTAATCCTAGCACTCTGGGAGGTTGAGGTGTCTGGATTGCTTGAGATCAGGAGTTCAAGACCACCCTGAGCCAGAGCAAGACACCGTCTCTAAAAATTGCTGGGTGTTG